>JAVYIG010004427.1:0-162344 GCA_035222895.1 Strongylocentrotus droebachiensis
AATAACTTCAAAGTGATATGAATCATTTGTTTTGTCATACATTGCATCAGTATACTCACTTAGCACAATATCTGTCTTTATATGTTTTTTTCCATAGTATTAAATAGCAATTAAAAAAAATTAAAATGGTGTTTGGAATGTGTAAATGGGCCTAATTTAGGTCCCCCCCCCCACCCATTAAATTCATTACCATGCATGACTTTCTGATTGATCTTCGATATCTGTTCTTATCTGATCCTCAGGTTGATAACCCTGTATCTATCATGAACCAGGAGACCAGCAAGAACTTTCTCCTCAAGCAGAGTGCCAAGGACAAGTACAAGGTTTGACTAGATACTCTTCCAACTAATATTATCTTTGTTGATATTTATATGAAGGGTAATATATTCCTTGCTTAAGTCTCCTGTGTCACAAACATCTATCTAGATAACCTAAATGTCATGATAAGATAAATTCAGTTTGTTTGTATTTTGACCTGAATAATAAATTAGAGTGCATTTTTTTAAACATGTTTTTGTCCAAGGAGCAGTTTAATGTTTCATCCTGATATTTCATGGGTTTGACTAACATTATTTTACTTGAGTACAGGGTTGGATTCAGATCCCCAACCCCTTCCCCAGCACCCTTTTTAGTTCATCTCGTATGAAAATGCAAAAGAAGTAGAAGAAATTGTTGTTGAGCACCTTCAGCAGCCATGCTGAAGTGACATCTGAAATACTAATCTAACCTGAGCTGAGAACACTTAAGAAATCATTTTTTTAAGTATTCATTAGTATAAGGAAGAAACCTATAAATTTAAGTTCAGATGAGGCAACATTGATTGATCTTACTATATTACTGAAAAATGCTCTTTAAAAAAAAACACTAAGCTTTGTAATGTTTCTACATCCAAATTGTCTTCTGATTCAATTTTCTTGTGACATAAATTCATCAGTAGCCCGCAAAAAGGACATCACTGCTATTGACAGTTCTCATAGCTCGTACGGCCTTTTTGTGGGCACCCAACAAATTACATTAATATGAACTTATGGCAACTTTTTTCCCCCCTCTATAGTTTTTCCTGAAGGCAACTCAATTGGATCAGGTCTCCAATGACTATCGTGAAATTATGCTGAATAAGGGAATTACAGAACAGAAGGTCGATGCACAGAGTACTGTAAGTTTTTCATTTAACTGTTTTGTGTAAAATACTTATATTCCTTGCAATCTGTTACCAAGACCATACTCAAAATGTTGTATTCACACAATATTTGTGATGTTTATTTTTATGACATTTGTTTTTGTTTCTTTTTCAAATATTTCAAAAAAAATTGTTGTGATGTTTTCACAGGACAATGTTTAATGAATATTACCTTGACACTGAAGTTTGAAAGTTCTAATCTTAATCTTTTTCTCTTCACCTTGTCAACAGAAACTTCCTGCCCTGGAATATGAGGTATTGGAGATAGAACAGAAGTTCAAGGCGTTGACCTGTCTTCATGATTTGACCAATAAGAGAGAGGAGCTTATCAACCAATCGGCTTGGGCGCAAGTTGCAGAGTTTGAAAAGGTAAGAGGTCACTTACATTTGCTTTTTTGTTCTTTAAATGTGAATTTCTGTTTGCTAAGTCATGTATGTCTTCATATTGCAACGAACATGGATTATTCTTTGTGCTGTACCAACAAAACGAGTTTGCGATTGATTGCTGTCTTGCTGTCATATCTTCTGTTCGGAGCCAGAAAGGACGTTATCTCATATACTTTAACACAGAGTTGAATAATGCCCTTCTGTCCCCAAACAGGCGATAAGATCAGTTGTTACGCTTTGTGATATTAGCCCAAGAAGTAAGGAAATATAGTAATCAAATGATTTTTCGCCTAAAGAACTGAAAGCTGAATACACACTACCTGTACCATGTGTTATTTTCCATTCATCATTCCATTTTCACTATGCCATTTCATCTCTTGTCTGAGCTTTTGTTTCTGTTTATAAGTTGTTGTTTTTTACTTTCCCTCTGTTATAGGAGAGGGACACCAAAAGGAATGAAGTCCAACGTGAAGAAAACCGAGAGCCCAAGTTTGTGGAGAAAATTCAACAACAGGAGGTATGTGTTGCAAAGTAAACATAAGTGGTCATGAAAGTATGATATATTATATGAGAACATTACCCATGCTTCTTGCACTTTTCATCAAAATATAATGAATGCTTTGTGTATTAATTAAAACAGAATTAGCAAATATAATTTAGTGAAGAGAATGTATTTATCATGCCTTCAGCCATGGTCTCATCAAACCCGCATAGGCTTAGCGAAACATCCACAAAGAGATTTGGGGGTTCAAGCTACCTGACCTCGGCATAGCCTTCATTGTCCTACGTGGAGAAAAATTGGATATGCACAATTTTGGGTCTGCGATGATTTGTCGCGGCTGCCGCATGGCTGGTGTGTGGTTGGTGCATTGGGGGGGGGGGGGGGGGGGGGGATGTGGGTAGTCCTTGCGATGTTTGTTGTTGTTACTTGCAGGATATATAAGCTACAGAAGAGGATTTGTGCATCATTCTTCGTTTTATATGCTGGAGATGAGATTGTGATTCCACCAGAGCATCTACGGCTTTTTTGTTTGGAGGAAATACAGGAGGAGCACAACATAGTGCTGCTGGTATTAAACCTGGCCTGGGACCAGCAGAGGCGATGGCAGCGAAACTAGAAACGTTGGTGGGTCTGCCCCGTGATCGAGCGCCGCCCGATGTATGGGCAGTACCACACTCTCATGCAGGAGTTTAAGCAGGAATCTACAGGGGACTTTGTGGGCTTCCTCCGAATGGTGCCTGCCATGTTCCAAGAGCTGCTACTAAATAAATATCTTCTGTTTTCTTTAAATTCCGGAGTATGACACCATCAAATGCAAAATTAAGAGAAAATTTCAACACTGCTTTCATTTCTATCTTCTCCCTTTGCAGGCTAATGTGAAGAAAGCAGAAGAAAAGCATGCCCAGATCCAGAGCCAAGGAGAAGCCTTGAGACAGAGACTTGAGAATCTATCCCCGCAACATGACACGGCTAAAGACAATGTACAGAGACTCAAAAAGACTGTCAAAACTCTGGAGGTATGTTCCAGAATTTATCTCTAAGGAATTTGTTTAAAAGGGCAATGTTGATCATCAGGGCAGCGCCTCACAAAACCGTCATAAGTACAAGTTCACCGACATCCCATTGAAACGCGTGTTAAACTTAATGCACACGTTTCAATGGGATGTCGTTGGACTTGTACATATGACGGTTTCGTGAGACACTGCCATGTTCTTCAATTTTGAAACAATAATGTTTTACTTCTAATGCTACATTATTCTAATAACATGTAATATTTATTTTAAAAATGTACTTTTTTGACAAATTTTGATTGTTAAGCAATTTTTGAACCTCTCAACTTGTTTCCAATTTAGAGATTGTGAAGCTTATTTTCCTTCTTAGAATTCCTGGCATCAAACGTAATATAGTCATGTAACAAAATGGAAGCAGTGTGCACAGAAGTTTTTGCCTTCCACTCATGCATCTGGTTATTGATCCAAACCCAAAAATGTGGAATGACTGTCTCAACAAATGAGATGTATAAAGCCAGAACTCAGGAATTAATCTGGGAATCAAATTTTTATTTGGCCATATTGTGACCATATTGCTTAGGGCACATTCTTCCTTGTTCTTTGCACCTTTAATCAGGCAAATGGTTTCATCCTACCCAGGGACATGAGGTCACTACATGTTGAGGGGTCAGTGACACAAAGACGTATCTCCATTTTGAGAAAAAGTGGTTTATGTGTCACTGAGCACTTGGGCCTTAAGGAGTTAAGTCTATGTTTCACTAGCCATTTACTTTGTGTTTCCTGCAAAGCCCACATTTTTCTGAACATTTTCATATCAAATACTCATTTTGGCGAAATATGGAGTTACGTTTTTGTGTCGCTGAACCCTCGATGTGTCTTGCTCGGGTTTATCCAGCTCTAAAACTTATATTGTTTTTGTATTCTTTGTGCAGAGAGAGATCAAACAAATAACCACATTGATCCATAGTGAAGAATCGGATAAAAATGACATCTTGCAGAGAATTCAGGATGAAAAAGAAAGGTAAGTGTCTACAGCTATATTTTGGTCATTCACTTATAGTAATGGACGCTGAAGATGACAGGATATAAATCTTGAATTTCTGGTTATTCATAAGCCTTACTTTGGAGATATCTTGTGCTATGATCGTCACAAGGCAAAAGTGAATATTGTTTAGCATTGTCAAGAAAGACATTTTGAACTGTCAGATAGCCTCTAAAATATTACACAACTCAGAAATGGCACACTATATATCCATGTGCTTGTGCTTGGTGTCAGAAAATGTGCAAGGCTTTATAGGGAAAGATGTTAAAGTGGCATTGGTGAAAGATTCAGTTGTTTAGAACGAGCGCCAAACTTTGTCCAGAAAAGGGTTTTGTGGCTCATATGTGCAGTAAGGGTTGATTTTTGTTTTAATGTTTAGCATTGGAATGTAAATCATGTTTTAATGATATAATTCATATTGCAACCACATGGATCAGGCACAGCCTTAAGGGGAGAGGCTCGAGGGAGAAAGACTTAAATTTAATATAAATGATTTTAAAGAAATTTACATCAACCCTGAGACCCACACTTTAAGCAGGGATACATAATCAGGCGCTGCATATTTTGAAAATTCACTTGTTGTGCTGAACTATGAAGATGACAGGACGTAATTCGTGAATTTCTGATAATTCTTGTTGCAATCACAGGGACCAGGCACAGTTTGAAGAGGAGAGGCTTGAGAGAGAAAGACGAGTCTCTGCATTGATGGAAGAGAAGAGAGATCTGGAAGCTCAGAAGCAGAATGCTGCCAGGGAGATTGACCAGTTTGCTAATGCCGTCAACAGTGCTAGAGAGAGGAATTACTCACTACAGTAAGATATTTGATGAAAACTTAAGCTTAAATTGTATATCATGCTTGACGTGTACTGATATAACTGTCTGTATCCATGTCAATATTTACGAATAAAATGGTGAAGTTTTCCATGTACAAGACATTGCATGCTTAATCTGCAAATGAAAAAGAAAGTAGTTTCTTAAATTTCTCCTTGGTCAATATTACTATGCATAATAAACCATCCTGCTAAATTTGTTTCATGAGATAATAATAAAGTTTTTGCAAATGTCATGATGGTATTTGCAGATCCAAAGATAGTGAGCTAACACAAGCCGTATCTGCTGGGAAGAGAAGACTAGATAACCTTGAAGGAAGCAGGAAGAATAGGCTGAAGCTGTATGCGGACTACATGCCTAACTTACTGGCAGAGATTGACCGATGTACTGCTACCAATCGGTTCCACCAGAAACCCCTTGGTCCTGTGGGTAAGAATTCGCACATGCCGCAATGAGCCGCAGCAGGGTTTTCTTTGGGTGCCAAATAAAAGGGAGGTGGGGATGTGTGCAACAATGGTCACAACGAATACTTGCTTGTCTGTGTTACACTTACAATATACAGTTAACTGAAGAAGAAAAGGAATACATGGGATAGGAAAATGAATACATTGCCTGAATACCTATATTTCTCTTTATGATGTATATTGAATGTATATGTTATATGATGAATTGTCAAACAACCGTCCCCCACCCCCATGATGTAGAAAACCTATCCAACGAATGCTTTCTATATTACTGCTCAATATTTTTTATTATTAAAAAAAAAGTTCACTCTAGTAGTCAGGCCTGATAATTACCCATTTTTTAAATTTTTTTTTTCTTCCCAATTTTGTCCTGATTATCCTGATTTTCCCCTTATTTTCTCTATTCTTCCATATTTTCTTACTCAAAAGGGGGGGAATGTTGTTAGATGCCATTCCCCCCCCCCCCCCCTCCCGAATCCTCTTTTTTTTTTAAACCGGTACTCCAGACCTGCCAACCAGTACGATTTTCCTCAATAAATTACTTTTTATGCCTTCGCTACAAAGTAGCCGGAGGCATTATGTTTTCTGGTTGTCCGTCCGTCCGTCCGTCCGTCCGTCCGTCTGTACGTCCCGTTCTCGTGATCGCGTTATCTCAAGAACCGATTGATGGATTACCGCCAAACTTTAGTCATGCATGTATCTTGCAAAGCCAATGAACTGATTAGATTTTGGGGTCACGAGGTCAAAGTTCAAAGGTCACAGGGTCATTATGTATGCGAAATAGCTTGTGATCGCGTTATCTCTAGAACCGATTGATGGATTCCTGCCAAACTTGGGTCATGTATGTATCTTGCAGAGCCAATGAACTGATTAGATTTTGGGTCACGAGGTCAAAGTTCAAAGGTCACAGGGCTCATTATGTATGCACAAATAGCTTGTGATCACATTATCATGAGAACCAAAAGACAGATTACTATCAAACTCAAGACATGTATATGTATCTTGCAGAGCCAATGAACTGATTAGATTTTAGGGTCATCGGGTCAAAGGTCATGGGGCACATTAAGGATGCCTATAAAAAGCTTGTGAATGCATTATTAAAGACGACAGATGGATTACAATCAAACTTGAATTTTAAAAGTTGCTTCCGTTTTGGTTTGTAAAATTGCTCTATGGCGGAGGCATCATTTTTGACTGCTTTTTTTTTTTTTTTTGTGTGTGTGTGTGTGTGTGTGCCATTTTCAATGGGAAAATGCCCATTTTGTCCTGTAAAGTATCCTACAAGCATCTCACATCGGCAATTTGGGGATGTTCATTGGTTCATCGAACACACCAGTCATGACGAAATCATGCATGTTCAACCAATGATCCATAAAATATTTCTTTCTGTAAGAGGCATCGATCCGTGTAACAATCCGTGTTCATTTTTAAGAATACAACTTTTGTCAGTAAAATAAAACTTTTGGGATTAAAGAATACAGTTTTTGAACTCCAGAGGTTGGCAGGTCTGGTACTAAAGGGGGGCGTAGTCGAGGGGAAAAAAAAAAAGAAGAGGATTCGGGGGAATCACCCCTGAGTACTTCAATTCATTGACTTGATATGAAAAATGTATATCAGTTTCAGAGTATTTATTACATATTGATTCTTTGTGTCAGTAAAAAGAACTTTTGAAGCATTTATTCAAAAATCTGTTTGTTTTTTCAGGATCATTTCTTAAGCTGAAGGATGTTAGTTGGGCGCTTGGTGTGGAATCTTGCTTGAAAAGATTGATGTATTCTTTCTGTTGTCATGACCAGCATGATGCTAGTATTCTCAAAGACATCATGAATAACCTCATCCCACAGCATGTTTCTCAACCCTCCATCATCACTTCAAAGTTCGAGGTACGCAAGGATAGTTCATTATCTCAAAACTTACCTTTTCTGTTAGTAACATAATTGTACATTACTGTACAAGTATTCCAGGGCCCCGTCTGCGATTGATTTGGATCAATTACTCTTTGTATTAAAGACTGGGCCCTGGACTCTAGTTGCTAGTTGCTTTGTGTCGAGTTCTAGCAGTCCAGTGGATATATCTTCAGAATTCAAATCCCTTCTGTACCCTTGTAGCCTAGTCACACTGACAAGACAACACCAGTCCAAGGACAGACTAAACAAACAGACAAACAATGACAGTACTCCAAATGGCCAACAGTTTCTCACTTGTTGGTTAGTTTGAAGTTGGTGTAGTGGTAAGATGTCCTATGGAAAGATATTAATCTATATTTTGCACTCTGCCAAGATGCAGTAATTGACGGTCTGTTTGGAAGTAATTTATTGAGTGCTTTTGAAAACCATGAAAGACACCTAGGCTTAAAGTCAGGATGATAATATGGTACTTGATATCACCTGCTTAGAGCTATAAAGGTGTTTACTCTGTGTACAAATATACAGGTTAGAGCCCTTCTGTCTCTGAATGTACAATATGTGCAATTGAAATTGTCAAGGGTTTAGAGTTTGTACCAGGATTGAAATCAAGAACTAAAAGTGACTGTGCAGCAGATGTCAATGGGGCATGTGTCATACAACCCTTTTTATTGCTGCAAGTGTAAAACATTTCAAGCAAATATTTGTTGACTTAACACTATCTAGATATATAATACATCTTCTTTCACCCTTCTCATCAATCTTGGTCACCATACAGCCAAACCGGTATGACATCCGCCGTTCAACTGTACAGAGCAACGACTTCCCCGGCTTTCTAGACATCGTTGATGTCAGCAATCCAGTTATCTTCAACACTCTTGTCGATCAGGTAAAGTTCATTGTACTTCACCTTAGTCCTGTCTTGTCTGTCTTGTAATAGAAGTGTGATCAATCTGAATAGAATTCAAGTCTCCAATTGTGCACAAGTCAATGTATGATCAATGATTTGTTGATTTGTGATTCAGGCCTGATTTCCTGACTTTTTTTTAATTTTTCCCTTTTTACTCAAAAGGGGGGGGGGGGGGGGAATGTTAGATGCAATTTTTCCCCCTGAATCCTCTTCTTTTTTACTCAAGTGGGGCGTGGTTGAGGGAAACCCCCCCCCCCCCTTTTTTTGTTTAGTGCTCACTATCACCCCTATGTGATTGAGTTTGATCAATCACATCTCCTTCTATGATGTGGCCCTGATCTGACCATCACCCTTGATTGATTGATTGATTGGTCAGTCGATTGGTCGGTTTTTACCCGACGAGTTTATGAAAATAAGTGCGAAATTTCAACAACAAAAAATTGTTATTTTCTCTTTAAATGAAATTGAAGCTCTCATTTTGTGATCAACATATTGGATGAATAATACACAGGTACAAATATATTTTGAAGAAAAAATATTAGCATTTATAAATTTGTTTTGCCTATTGCAAATTATTCTTAGTTGTTTTTTCAATCTGACACAAAGTTGTATCTTCATCGTTTCTTGAAACCATGTAAGCAAGGATTTAAACATTGATGACTTTAATTGACATTGACATTGTGCATTGAACCCTTTGAATCCTATTTCCAGCGTGGTGTAGAGAGCATCTTATTGATTGAGAGAAGCAAGGATGCCAGGACTTCCCTGAGACAGCCCCCTAGGAACTGCAGAGAAGCTTTCACTATAGAAGGTGATCAGGTTTATGCTGGTGCTGAGCAGCGCTACTACTCGTCCATGCAGAAAAGTGCAAAGATTCTCCGGGGAGACACGGACAACGAGATCAGGTCAGACAATTGTCTATTTTTCGTTTTAGTGTATGTTCTTGTCAAGTGGACAAATCCAAGGGCCCAAATTCACAAAGGGAGCTTCATTTACATAACCCATGGTTTAAAATTAGTGCAAAATAAGCGCAATACAGTCAAGAGGTCCAATATTAGACGCACGCAGGGCAAGATTATTTTGCGTTAATTTTTAAGCCATGGGTTATGTGAATAAAGTTTTAAACCATAGGTTAAATGTAAACCTCCTTTGTGAATTCGGGCCAAGGTGTTTGGTCATTTGTTGTCTGATTCATTACCAAGTCTTGTGGAATTATAACATAAATCAATATAATCTGTCTTTTTGCCTCAAATTTTGTCTAAGCAAAGCTCTAGAAAGGCTATTTATCTTATACAATAATTAAATATTCTAAAGACTTAGATGTGATCTGTAACATTGGGACAAAATTATTGGATTTGCTCAAACACACGTATTCCAGACTCTATAACCAAACAAACCTGTTAAGCTTTCTACTAGCATAATATTCTAAGTTTTTCCAGGAGTTTCATTAAAAAGTTTATACCTTGGGAGGAGAGAGACGGAAAAAAGGTAAACTGTCTTCTTTAACAGCTTCACCACAAGGTAATGAAGCTCCCATTCTGATTAAAGTATCATCGTAACTATGATTCCAGAGTGCCACAGTTCTACTTACCTTTGTGACATTCTAAACAGATAACAGTTTTTCCCCTGTTGCTACTGTGCACTTCTCCTTAATTAAAAAAGCTGACATGACATGACAGAACATTTCTTACTGTGAGTAGGTATCACAGAAGAGCTGCGTTGAGTGGGGACACACAGAACTCAACCACGCAAATTCTCTCTTTGTGAAGGAAGATTTTCATATCATGGAAAAATTAAATATTATAAAATTATATGTCTCTCGAAAGCTCAGGATTCTGTCTCTCATGTAATGTCATTTTCATCAAAATCCATCAATTACTTACGACACAGTTGCTTTAGATTTAACCTCTAATTTGTACCGTCTCACTTCGTTTGTCGCCATTTTTTTTTGACGGCCGATTTGTATCCCTAGTTTTAGCTCAATTCGCTTGAACGCCATTTGTCTTTGAGTTTTAAAAATCCACTGGTTGGGAAGAGCACATCTTGAGCTTTATTTTCATATGAAAACTGATGGGGGTATGTTTCAAAAAGATCGTGAAAAATCAGAGTGAAAAGTTTGAAACAATTTTTCTATATCAGATAAACATACTTTTAATTCAATTTTGATACGAGAAGAAAGAGAATTTACTGGAGAATACGATCATGTAAATATTAAGAATGACCGCGAAATGGCGCTAGAGCGCGAATCCGATGAGTACAGCTTGTACTCTGAGTAATACGCACTGAGCGGGAGTGAATGCAGCGAGCAGGCCCCCAGCTTCGCACGGGGAGCCGAGGGGCCAAGTGGCGCCACGTGTCGCCTCACCGCACCCGCCGCTTGCCGTCCCATCAAGATCCGAAACGGAGCATGAATCTGAGGCTTTAAATATCGAAACTGAGGCAGGATTTGCAGCATTTGGCGAACAAATTAGTAAATACATATATGTTTCGACGGAATTATTATGCTAACGTAACCTAAACAGATTTTAAAGCGATCACAAGACCAATAATACATGTTTGTGTTTTTCCACTCGTAATTTTTCTCGCACGTCATGCGAGTGAACTTTGAATTTCAAAGTGACTTTTTAAGAAATTCAAGAACAAACTTGTGTAATCTTTGTCAATTTATAGAGTGAAAATTTAATCAAATTTCGTCAGAAAAAAAATATTTTGTGTGTTTCAATCTAAATCAAATAACTGTAATGACGGCTTTTCTGTTCTTTGGAAAATAATTATTAAATTCCAATTAAATTCAGGCAGTGTCTTTTCAGTAATCATATCTGATTGATGCACGTCTGTATGAAAACCAAATGACACACACACACACTCGGTGATAGCTCGGCGGCAGTGCACCGCCCATACTGGTGTCTCTATTCTCATGTTGTGATTGTGAACCCACGCCAAGGATTTAAAGGGCATTTATTGCTTTCCCAGAGTTTTTAATGAATTTCAATTAAAAGGGATTTGTTATTATTTTTGTTTATATAGTAAATAAGTTAGGTAGGCCTAGGGGGGAGGGAGGGTGGTGGGGGGGGGGGGGTCGGGGGAAGAGGACATTTTTTTTTTTTGGTCTAAAAAAAATCGTAACAACTCAGCCAACCACTGAATAACCTGGAGGGGGGGGGGGGGGGGGGGGGGGGGGTAAGAGGGCACATTTTTTTTTAGGGGGGGGGTCAAGAAATTTTTTTAATTTTTAAATTTGCTACTTTAGGGGGAGGGGGGTAAGGTCACCTTTTTAGGTCAGCCATTGCCATATTTAAAAAAAAAAATTGGGGGGGGGGGGTCGGGGGGGGGGCTGATTTTAACCAATTTTTTTTTGGCCGGGGGGGGGGGGGGGATGCACGTGGACCCCCCCCCTGGATCCGCCACTGCCATACTTTGTATTGATGTGCCAAAATTCATTCCCCTACCATTAACGGTTTTCAATTTAGGCAGACTTGAAAACACACAAAAAAGCTTTAAAATATGAAGTTTTAAGAGTTTAGAGCCATTTTCAAATGCCATTTAAAATTAATTTAAATTGATTTGATGGTCCAAACTTACCGAAATAATTAAGCTATATATAAACCCTAGATATGCCGTAATTCAGCCCCTCTTAATAGACACTCTTAAATCTAGCCATATTTCAAAACCCATGAAAACTTGTTCCGGCGACGCAAAAATAGATTTTTGTCACACACATCAAAATGGGCTTCATATAATTATTTGAAAAATTCCACAAAAAAAAATATTTGTCTAAAGAACCTGAAAAAAAATAGGCATGTAGAAATCCATACAGAGAACAGATTTCTTGAAAAGAATGGTGATTCATCAATTAATTACAAAATTATGTCACCTTGAAAATGGCTAATTGTCAGTTATAGCCTAATTACGCAAAATTTGACCATTTCGTCTCTTATGTAAGTGGCCGTATTTTCAAAAGTACTTATTCAAATTTGACAAATGAGGTATCAAAACTCCTCTTTCCATGTGCTCTAAAATGAAATTGGCAGGGGAAATGAAATGTAGATACTTTCAAACTTTAGCTGTGATACCTACTGTGAGAAATAATGATGCCGACTTGGAAATGGATAATGTAAGTGGCACAAAATGTTTGTGTAATTGTGCCCTTGTAATGTTATTTTGAAAGCATGTTATTTTCTATTCTTATTCCAATAATACAGTGAAACAAAGAGAGATATGAGTGAAAACCAGAAGGCACTGAATGAAATAAAGCAAAAGATTCAGGCTCTGAGGCAAGATGTTAATGAGAATGAGAATCTAAAGAAAACAGCACAGCGACAGAGGAAGAAGCTTGAGGATAGAATAGGCAAGATTAACAATGTGAGTAACGATGATGATGATGATGGCTTCTTGTATAGTGCCGGTTTCCACCTGCTTGGCGCTCGATCATGACGCCTGCTCTCCCATGTCTCACAAATTCAATATATGATGGTGATTATGCTGATGGGAATGATGAAGAAGGTAGTGATGGATATTTGGATGGTGATGAGGATGAGGATGATGATGGTGATGTTCTTTGATAGTGGTGGTCATAGTGATTGTAACAATTATACCCAGGAGGATGAAAGTATGGCATCACTGGAAGGTGTTGATTAAGATGACATCAATGATGATGATGATTTTTATGATGGTGCTGGTGGTGGTGAGTATGATCATGATGGTGATTGTAGTAGTGGAGATGAGAATGAAGAGGATGATGATGATGATGAGAATGATAATAAAAATAGTGACAATGGTGCGATTGATTCTAAATGACTCTGCAGCAATTACTTCATGATTACGATGATGACTATAATTACTACAATGATGAAGAATCAAACGAAACCCTTATAAATTACTTAGAAAAGATAAAAATGCTTTAATTTGTACCAGGCACCTACAAAAAGTGATTTGTGTAACGCTAGAATGTATAAAATCAACCTAAAATAACTTCACCCGTCTTTCTACAGGCTAATGGATAATAATTATGAATCAAATGAAGAATAACATAAAACGGTGCACAAGGAACCTGAGTCATATTTGCGTTCTGTGTGGCCCTCATTCCATGCGAGCGTGTACTGTGTCAAGTAGTATACTCACAAGTCGTTGTTATGTCTATTGAAATTGTATAAGAGAGGTAATATATGAAGCCCATATTTTTAATATAGTATTACAACATGGAACTACTTACATACAAAGCATTCTTTAGTGATTGGTACACTTTAAAAATGAGCAGTTCCTGGTGAAGATTTTACCTTACATCAATGATTAACAATACTTTAATTGTCCTTCCAGCAAATCACTCAGCTTGAGGCAGAAGGCGAGGGAGAAGAAGAGACCAACGTGGCAGAATTGGAGGAGGAGGTCCGGCAGATGGAGGCCAAGATCAACGAACACAAGGAGAAGCTGGAGAGGTTCTCCAAGAACTTCAGGGCAGCTCGCAAACAGCTATCAGAAGTAGAGACTCAGTTCAAGGTGGTGGATGATCAGATCCAGGAAATCAGCTACCAAGTGGATCCTCTCAAGGTACAATGATTGATATGATGGTGGATGTGATGGTAGTGGTGATGATGGTAGTGGTGGTAATGAGTGTGATGGTGAGGGTGATGATGGTGGTGGAGGAGATGATCATGATGATAGTGGTAGAGACGATGGTGATAACTACCGGTACGTTGTTGGTAATGGTAGAGGGGATGATGATGGTGAAAGCGATAAAGATTATGATGATGGTGATGATGATGATGATGATGATGATGATGATGGTGGTGGTGGTGGTGGTGGTGGTGGTGGTGGTGGTGTTGGTAAAGGTGTTGGTTGTGGTGATGATGATAATGATGGATGTTGTAGATGCTGATGTTGAGGATGGTCATGATGTTAATGATAAGGAGGAGGAGAGAGATGATGGTGATGGAAGAGAACTATGAGAAATATTAAAAAGGAAAGTGACGGTGAATTTAAAATGAATAATGATCAGGGAGAAAGTCTCGAAGCTCATGGAGATAAGAAATATGACAAACAAGTAAGGATCTTGATTCATTAGAAGGTAAAGGGTGGAAACATGATTTGAGGAAAACAGCTGTCATAAATTAATAAGTATCAAACAAATTTGCTTTTTTTTCTTCTAAGGATGATTTGGCTGGGGCTAGCATTGAAGTGCAGACAGCTAAGCAACATCGCAAGCATTATGAAGAAAAGAAGAAAGAACTGATGGCAAAGATTGCTAACCTCAAGAAAGAAGCAGATGCAGCACAGAAAGAAGTAGAGGTAAGATGTCTTAATCTGGAGGAACACATTGTGAGTGATTCAATCGCTGGAAAGCTATTGAAATGAGGATAAAGGAAGGCCTTTGGGTTCCTTAACACTGATTTTATGCACAGTGGTTTGTAATATCTTCAAGTTTCTATAGAAATTTATAATTGATGGTGGTCTTTGTTGATATATTTAAAATGTTTGTAGATCCTACAATAATCCAATTGATTCTTTCATAGTTTTTATTTTATATTTTATTGGAATCATTTAAAGTCATAACAAATGACTAAATCTTGCTGAAAATCACAAACGATAAAAATGTTCGAAATTTGGAAACTATGTCCACTCATATTCTATAACTTATCATATTTTAAATATTTCAAACTACAGGAGCGATCCTTTACATGATATTCCTCACTCATATGAATAGAAAGAGTGAGAAAGCTTTCAAAGAAATGATCACCTTTAGCAGAATGCAACCTTCTCTTAAATTCTTGTTTGATGTTCAGGATGCAATAACAAAAGCCATGGAGATCTATCGAGAAAGGCTGAAGGTGTCGCGAAAAGTGAGCAACATTGACAAAGAAATCAAGCAGATCACCAAGAGAATTGAGAAAGAGCAGAACATGTGAGTCATTAACAGGAACTTTCCATTTATTTTGTTCTACTTCAAAAGGCATATGTGTAATAGTAATGTATGATGTCTTTTTCAATTTCCACTAGATTCTTAGTGGCGAATTTAGTCATATGGCTGGATTTAAATAATAATAATAATTATAATAATAATAGGCATTTCTATAGCGCCATCTATCTAGACAATTCTATTCCGAGGCACATTTATTATTACCCTGGCTTTAGCCTAGCAGCCGTTTATACAGCGCTCCAGCATTTCAAGGAATTCTCGCTACCCCAAATAGCGATTCTGCCGAGATCCGGGGAAAATCCTGAAAACGCGCATTGCATTATGGGATAGGTTTTCGACATTACAGCTTCCTGTGCAGGCGCTATATTACTAGGCGCGATAGCGCAAACGTAAAACACAACGTGTATGCACCGAATATGTCGTCTGCTCGGTCTTGTTTTTTTTTCGCAAATATTTCAACGTTTATTTGAACATTTCATTCGTTGTTTTTTGCGTCTTTTGACATCAGTGACGATGGTTTTCTTTTGTGAGGCTGCACAGTGCTGGGCTCATGATTCCAAGCGTAAGAACCCTGATTTTAGCGTGCGTGAAAACTCTGCACAGCGAACACAGGCGCTAGCGCCAGCGGGATGGGACTCTATACCGGAAGTTGTAGTGACGACCCGAGAGAGTGAAAATTACCTCGTCTCGCGAATTTCGAGATGTTCGTACCTATTTAGGGTAGCGAGAATTGATTCCTGCTAGGCACCCATTTACATCACCTGGGTTGAGTGTGGCAAATGTAGATCAATGTCTTGCCAAAGGACATTAGTGCCGCTACGGGACTCGAACCGCGGACCTTGCGATCGACAGTCCGGCGACGTATCCACTCGACCACGACACCTCTACAAGGATCAAATCCTTGTTACAGGTACTTGCTTGGAAGGAAGCAGAAAAGTGAAACAATGGATGAATAAGGTTGGAGGTGGGGGGGGGGGGGGTTGGGGGATGATGATTAAGGTGATGGTGAAAGTATTTGGATTTTTAAAGTGCATTTTTACTGAGGGTCCAAATTGCTGAGTTCTGTTAATGTGGCCATGGCCAAGCTTCAGTTATTATGCACTCAAGCATAGGTGTATCACTTGTTCTGGGCATAATTTGTTGGAATAGTATAATTTGTCCTTGTTTTCACGAAGTGACGGTAGCGAGGAAAATCGTAACGCAAAGTGAATGCAATTTTTTTTTACTACCGTGACGAATTATGCTTCCCATGATACTGGTTTATAAACATATGAAGAATGTGTTCCTATTTTCTGATCACTAGGCAAGGAGATCCTGAAGTTATCACCAAGCTATATGATGAAGCTAGGAAGAATTATCAAAAAGTCAAGAAGCAAATAAAAAGCATGAGGAGGTTTGTAGAGGTACGAGGAGACAATTTTGTTATTCACCCTATATAGTGGTTCAGTCACTTGATCAAGTGGTCCTATGGTCTAAAGGGGGGGGGGGGGGGGAAATCTCCTAAAGTCATGACAATTGTGAGAGAGAGGTGGAGCCCATCACAAACATGAAATACTATATATCATTCCATTGTATCTGTTTGCCGCTTGGATGCTGCAACCCATAGCAAAATTGTGCTCATCTGGTCGTCAAAAAAGGGCAAAAATGGGTCATAAAAAGTCATGGAATGGAATTTGGTTCTAGAATTTCTCAAGATCAATACAAGTTTCTTATAATGCCTAAAAAAAAAAAAATGTTGTATTGCCCTTTGCGACCGACCCAAAAATCTTGAAAAATCTTGAAAAGATGTATTAAAGCATTCAACACTTAGAAATATCAACCCAATGAAAAAATCTGACTGACCGTCCCGTGATTTGGCCCCTAAAGGGCAATACAACATCTTTTTTGTTTAGGCCTAATGGCAGGAATGACATATTACCTTTTCCAACACTACAACCTAGTACATGTTCATCCAACTTTTCCATTGCATTTCTCTTCTAAAACTGAAAAATGATTATTCTCAAAAGGTGCACAAGGATATGCATCTCTTAACTCATAAGGCTGCATGCACGCTACCGTTAAAGCGCTTTGTACATGCGAGCGAGCCATTGCTTCGCTGCCTTGTGCCTGCTTGCACGCATTCGTAATAGCAGTTATTGTTCATGCTCATTGTAGTGTGCTGTGTGTGTTTCGTACACGCTATTCATAGTACCATCGCATTAATCAGATTATATAAAAATAAACTTGGCACGGGATTTTTGGCTTGGCACAATGGGGATTAGCCCTGTGGCATGATAAGAGTTAATAATAACAACAACAACAACAAATTCAAAACCATGATGCACATATATATATATATATATACATATATCTCTATGATATTTGTTTCTTTTTTCAGAAAATAAAAACGATCCTTGATTAGCAGTCTGTCCTGCCTAAGGCTATGTATTTCTTGATAGCCAAAATGAAAGTAATAATTCAAGACCATGATGCATATTTTTTTTATATTTTCCCTTTATATTTATTTCTTTTTCAGAAACTGGAAGTGATCCTTGAACAGCGGTTTGTGGTATTAAAGGACATACGTAGTTACATAGCACAGAGGACCAAGTACTACTTCATAGCCATGATGTCCACTCGTGGCTATGTAGGTCAGCTCATATTCGATCATAAGAAAGAGGAACTTATCCTCAAGGTAAGATGCCGCTATGTAGAAAGAGAAAAATGTGATAGTGCTGAAATGAGTGCTTTTATATAATACCTGAAAGATTTAGTTTATTTCTTAGTTGAGAAACATACTTCTAAATTTTCTATCATAATTGAGCAAATCTGTTTTTATAATATAATACTTTGAGCTTTGCAACTGTTAAATTTCCTTCCTATTTTGATAATTAGCAAAACAATTTATGGTATACTATACACACAGCCACATATCTGTAACATAAGTGACTTAAAGTTAAAAAGCGATAAATTTGTGATTTTTCCAGTTCTTTTTATGATAATTTGGAAGATTGTTGTAGTAAAAATGTCCCCTAAAACATAAAATTATTTGAAATATGACCATAAATAGCTTAGAAATGTGCAACGTGTGAGTGTAGTCCCACACACCCATTTTTGTGTGTGGTACATGTAGTTTTCAGCAGGACTTAGCCAGTTTGATTGAATTGATTTGTCAGGTGGATCCAGGCGAGAGCCAGAAGGCCAAGGATGTGTCCAAGGATGTGAGAAGCCTGTCTGGTGGAGAGAGATCATTCTCCACAGTGTGCCTTATCATGGCCCTCTGGGAGTCTGTGGAATCCCCCTTCAGGGCCATGGATGAATTTGATGTTTTCATGGTAAGTTTGAACCTAACCTTAACCTACTGCAACCAACTACAGTTAATATTGTTTATAGTGGCCACTTTTGCTTCTTCCCTGTTTAAAAAAATTGTGTTTTGCTGGAATTTTATGTAATGGCCAATTTTGTTTGTTCTGTCTCTCCCTTTTTTTTCTTTTTCTTTTTCCTCCCACCTTCTCTCTCTCTTTCCCTTTCCCTCTCCCTCTTCTCCTGCACCCTCTCACATCCCCTCTCTCTATCTCTTTCTCACACACTCACATTTTCCAGCCCCCCCCCCCCTGTCTCTCTTTTCCCCTTCCTTTGTCTCTCCTCATATAAACTCACATATAGTTCATTTGACAATTGATTTATTTCTTCTCAGGACATGATGAATAGAAAGATCTGCATTGAGTTGTTGCTGAAGTTTGCCGAAGATCAACCAATCCGACAATTTATCTTTCTTACTCCACAAGATATGAGGTAAGAAGCCATGTTTGGGATTATTTCGTCACAAATTATCAATCAATTTACATGAGGGTGCAATCAATCCTTCCTTAAAGGCATAGTTTAACAACGTTAAATCTGAGAAGCATGGCCCTACGTGTTATCAGTGTCTGTGGTATGGTGTACCCGGTAATATTGAAGCCACAATAAAATATGACACATTTCAATATTATTTATTTCAACTAATCTATATCAGATGATCGACATAAGTCATTAATGCTACCTTGTAGAACACCACAATTCCATGGTTTCTTTCACATTGCAATCGCATGACCAAACATGACTGATGCAACTTTTGATACTTTAACCAGAACTGAACTTTATCTGAAGGTCTCAATGAGAGGTTTGCTTTCTTTTGTCTTTCACAGTAAGATCACCCCAAAGCCGTCGGTACGGATAACTCGACTCCACGACCCCGAGCGAAACCAAGGGTACATCACGGCAGAACCCAATGCCACTCAAGATGAAACGATGGAGGAGGGAGAGTAGCAGAACCGCGATGGGACAGAAGGAACGCCACCTAGTGCCTTGTGGGTCTGTGACAAGGAGTTTCACAGGCAAATAATTGCACATTACTTTTCAACAATGGACACTTGTGGATGCATACAAATTAAACTTGCCAGCACTTGTACACTACAAACTGTGTTAAAGAGATGAAGAATGTCCCTTTTGAGCAATGATCAAGCAGATTTTCAGTGTGGATCTGTCTTGAGAAGGCCAAAACTTTATTTCAGGTTAGAGATGGGTTCTGTGAGCCAGGTCTACGATTAAAGGTTAATTAGTTGGAGGAAAGTCAGAACTGTTGATTTGGAACTTCCAGGAAATCAGTTGGATGAATTTTCTGAAGAATAGAAAAGAAAATATTGTTATTATGTGTAGCAGCCAGTAAAACAGTGATCATTTGTCCAAGCTTTAGTATGACATAATAACTGAATGAGACCATAATTATATTGTATGTGATATAGGTTTCTGCTTCAAGTAAAACTCTTTATCTTTTGAAAAGGAGATATTGTGAAAAAATTAAAAAGAATGTTGAATATCCAAGTACCCATTATTAGAAACTTATAACCGGGTATGACCCATTACAACATAAAATGGAAAATATCACTGTGGTGCAACTTGTGATACTTTTAACAGATACATTGTGATGGTGTTGTGGTCTAGTGGATAAGTCATCGAACTGCAGGTCACAGCCTGACATTGACGTTCTTTGGCAAGACGTTAAATCTACATTTGCCACTCTCCACCCAGGTGTTAATTGGGTAACTGGCAGGATACGAAAGTAAATGTAGTTTGCTCAGCATTGGGAACATCTGTAAAATGATGCCTAGCTGGAATGCTTCCCAGGGAATGGAGAATGTGCATACATTGTGTGCGGGCAAGCCTGAATCCAATGACCAGGGTATTAATATATCTATTAACCACTTAGAGACAATGTTGATGTATTAAGCGGAATTTATTATATTATATACATATATATATTATATGTATTTAACTATGTGGCTGATACAGTAGTGATGTATTTAACTCTGTGACTGGTACAGTAGTGATGTATTTAACTCTGTGACTGATACAATAGTGACGTATGTAACTCTGTGGCTGATACAATAATGTTGTTTTTAGCAAGTGTACAAAATGGCCAATGCCCACGGTAAGTTATGTAAGAAATATTACATCAACTGAAGCTCACACCAGTATCATACTGATCATAAAACCTTTGATGAATTATGAATTTATTAAACAGGTCTGGTAGAGAGCCAAGTTAGAGGAAGTATTTGAGCCTATCTATGTAGATTTTCCATGTGTCACTTAATTGTTGTATTATTAATGTCATCTGATGCTTAAAGTGCAGTATGCTGTGAGACAAATGAAGAGTTTAATTCCAAAAGGAGCTAAATACATTGTAACTTCAGAGAAAAAAGGAATTGTTTACCAGATTTTGTACAGGCATCTATGGAAAAGTGATATTAGAAGGTGCATTTTTTCATTATTGCTCTGATATCTATACCTCAATTTTCATCAAAAGTGGATTTAGCTCCTTTTGGAATTAAGCTCTTCAAATATGCCATTCAATGTGTCAGTTGTGATATGGAGCTGTCATAGACCTTGTTTGATGAACTCTGGGTAAATATGATGATATGTAACTTAGCTGGCCATGCTCCAGAGAGAGCTATAAGTTCATATGAATGAAATCATCAGAGATTGGCCAAACCTTAGGAAGCAATTGTACCATTATTAATGAATGCATATTTGAATCATGTAGTCAGACTTGATTGATTATCTATCCCTTGGCTTAGTCTGATTAGACCGTTGGGTTAGTTTTTGACATGTTGGTGTGCATGTTTCTCCAATTCAGTTCAGATTTGAAACAATACATGTGAATAGCATACACTCCTTGACTAGTAAGAGTTTGGGGAAATGATAGCATCGTAGAATGCATGGAGCTTTGTACAATGTCTGACTGTCCGACAAAGAAGGTTGCACCAGCGGACATGGTATAAAGACATTTGACAGATGGAACTCAGAGATATATCTTGTCACTATTCAATGAAGCATTTCTTCATACATGTGTGTAGCTGATACTATAGACCACATTTAGACTCTAGAATAGGATGTTATTGGATGTTGAGCACTGTAACTCTTTAGTTTCATTTACCTAGCTTGCCTTCAGTACTACATTGTATATACATTCATCTGTGTTAATTACTTTTTGCGTTGTCTGTTAATATTGAGTTTTAGTTGTGTATTGAAACTGTTATCAAAATCTTACCTGCAAATGACATCAAATAGACAAGTACGGTAGCTAAAAGTGTGAAAGGCAGAAGTGGTTCTAGTGGGGATATGAATTTAAGCAAGGCATATGTAGAAAATGAATGCAAGAACCCTAAGCGCCCCCCCCCCTACCCATTCTTCTAGAATCAAGAGCAGAACATCCATAGACCTGTGCCACTCTATTGAAAGCTAGCTATTGAACATACAATTAACAAATAAATTATTCATACCCCTTATCAAGTTTTTAAATATGTGAAAAACTGATTTGCCCCGATTTATGTTTCTTGAGAATATGACATTAAAAACTACTCTAAAGGTTTTCAACAAAAGCCCTAATTCAACTGGTCCACCTTTCATTCTCCACTTACGCCGAAAAAATCATTAAATTAACAAGGGTTATGAATAATTTAGTTAACTATACGTGTACATGTACGTCTTTGTTTTTCTAGGTGTACAGTTTATGCCTTGGTTTATCAAAGTGCTTTGTCTCTTGTTGTCTGACCAAACATATTGCTTTTGCATTTTGTTAGTGATGTACACAAGAAGTAGATATTTTAATTCCATCCATTAAATGCATTACATAAAGTAACATTGGTCACTTTAGTGTTGGTCATATGGCAGCACTGAGGGCTTAATGTTGCACAAACATGCAATAAGTTCATATTCTGGTAAGTTAATTTTTCCCTGTATATACATGCATATATTTAGTGTATTTATCACATAGAGCAGTTTATTTCAAACTGTATTAAAAGTTCTTTTTCAACTAGTTAACTGAGAATAGTGTTACATCTGTAGAGTATTGAACTTGAGAGAGAGATTGAGCGAGTGAATGAGAGAAAGAGAGTGAGCGAGAGAGAGAGAGAGGAGGGGGGGGGGGGGGTGGAGGGTGGGGGGAGTGAAGCAAGGGGTGGAGCTCAATTGAAAAACGATCACATTTGTATTGTTGGAAGAGATTTTCATACTGTAATGAATGCAGAGGCGTGCATTTGGGCTTATATACTTTATTGCTACATGTACCAACAAGGTTCCCATTTTATATTATATTAAGGGATGAGCAAGATAGGGTTTAAATTTCTGATAGGCTTAGTACAAAAATAAGTCAAAGTCGCTGTTAATTCGTGAGAAAAAAATGGGGGGGGGGGGACATAAAAGATTTTTATTTTAAAAAGATCAATTAACGTTACCATCTTTAATCGCGATTCATTAAATTCATTAAAATCAATATTAGGCTTGCAGATTTACCTTCTAGGCCTACCAATAGGCTTATATCAAATGGAACAGTTTCAAGCAAGTGTGGGAGGCACAAAAAGAGGGGAAATGATGGTGAATTCAAATTGTCTAATTCGAAGTCTTTCTTTTCATGTCTGAGGAGAAGTTTGATATAGGAACTGCGCTCTTTATCAAAGTCAAACAAGTTAATCTTAGTTATAGGACAAATTACTGACGCGCACCGTATGCATCAAAATGTATTGACCCCGTTCCCCAACTGGAAAAATACCGTATTTTTATTTGTTATGTTTTATTAAATCAAAACTAATATCACAATATTTACAGGTCATCAATAGTGATTGGTACATAACAAACAAATATTTTTGTATATCTACTGTGATTGTATCGACTGCGTTCACTGCTGATGAGTGTTACATAACTTATATTTCAGTGGTGGTCCACCAGAGTCTACTCATCTTTGTTCCCGCTGTACGTATTTCAATCTTAAATCCTTTGTTTTTAAATGATGTCTTTACTCCTTGTGTGAATTGTTATGAAAATGTCGTTCCTATGTATTGATGTGAATTCATTGTATTAAAATGTTGTAGTTTGTTAATGGCTTGGCGTAACTGTGTTTGAGAAATCATGATGATGATGTGAATTAGTGAAGAGTGCGACACATGCACATTTGAATTTGCTCTTGCGTGTCGCAGCTGGTGCTCCGGGTACCGGAACAGGATCAGTTCTCGGCTTCGGCCCCGCTCTCTGCCTGGCCGCGCTGGAGGCGCATATTTTTTTTACACAACTGTTTAGCCATTTTCGCGAAAAAATTCCAAGAAGTACTCTGGTGAAAGAGTCTAGGTCGTCAGCGCACTATTATGTTCAAGCACGTACACCAAGGGAAGGGAAGATGATAGAAAGGAGAAAACAAGGATGGGAGAGGATATGGGGAAGGAAAAATAAGGAAATACATAAGGAAAGAGAAGAGGATAAGTCGAAGGAAGAACATAGAAATACATAATTGAAGAGCTAAGAGGATCATAGATCTAGACGAAGAAAAAACAGGGAAATACATAAAGAAGGAGAAAGGGAATCTATATATATCAGATTAAAACAAATTAAGAAATAGATGACGAAGGAGAAAAGGATAGATTGAAGGAGATACGAAGAAATACATAAAACAAAAGAGAACAGGTTAGAATAAAGGAGAACAAAAGAAATACATAACGAGGGAGAACTTGCATGGGGATAGATTGAAGGATCGAAAAACAAAGAAATATATAACAAAGGAGAAAAAGGATAGATTGAAGAGAAAAAACAGCAAACTTTGTTTCCTTGATGATCAGCCATGTCTTTTGTCTTCTTTGTTGTTTTTAAAATAGGGCATTTACGAGAATTAAGGCCTCAACTTTCTTTGCACTTGATCATTCTTTTGCCTTTTCTCTATCTCTCTCTGTTTCTCTCTCTGTCTCTCTCGATCTATCTCTGGACTTTGGTTTTCAGCAATTCACTTTACATAGTGGCTGGAGTCTAGGCCCTGTATTCAGAGGCTGTTTCACTGCAGTCATGCCCAAGCACAAACCAAGCACCAGCAGTCAGAGTGGGGAGCCCAAATCCAAGAGGGCCCGCACCAAGTCCAGCCGAAGTGATGATAATGCTGAAAGCGAGGAAGAGGAATTAACCAACCAGTCTCAAAGGCCAGACTTCACTGCTCCATTGGAAGAGGTATGTAGAGGTGCTGTGGTCTAGGGGATAAGTCTTTGGGCTGTGAACCACAAGGTATGGCCATGGGGTTCAAATCTTTATTGGTGGTGAAATGAGGACTCGAGTTCCTAGCTAGCTAGTACCCTGTCTTTTTTCTTGTACAAAAATCATCTTCTTTTAATTCTTTTACTCTTATCCTTCCAGAGAGAAGCAAAATGTGGAATCGTTGAGAAAATATCAGTAAAGAACTTTATGTGCCATGGACGACTTGAATGCAACTTTGGTCCGAATGTCAACTTTGTTGTTGGGCGCAATGGAAGTACGGTAAGTGTAATCCTTTTACTTTGTTTTAACTTGGTAATGCATAGGTAAGATGTGGATTTGTCATGTTAATCAAAGATTTTTTATTAGTCAAATGTGGATTTTGAATTGATTAGATTTTGGGGTCATGAGGTCAAAGGTCAAAGGTCACAGGGCTCATTATGTATGCAAAAATAGCTTGTGATCACATTATCATTAGTGTGATATATTGAAGGCAAGACAAATGATACACGTCCGACATGGATAAGTTCCAGACTAGGAGTGATCTTTATTAGAGGGGTTTCACAGTGGCCCTGTATAGGCTCATTACATAACTTTGTCTGGCATAAAATATACCAGTAGGTGGCGCCATTACATACATTGATATGGAGTTACATTGATCAAGATACATCACATCTTCCTCTTTAAAGATAGCAGGGATCAGTTATTGAAAATCGCGTTTAAGTATACATCAATGTCTGTTAAGTGAGATTAGGTTGTATTACCATAATTGTGTTTCTGAATAAACAAATTAATATTTATGGAAGGTGTTGCTGTAATAAAAGCCTTTTCCTTCTCTACTATACTCTCTCTTTTATTCTTAGACTATTTCCTCAAAGCCCTTTGCTTTCATAACTCTGTGTTTGTTGATGAGGTGGCAAGGTCGCGCTGTCTGGGGCGCTGTCTGGGGCGCTAGCGGGGGAAGGGATTGGAGGCATTGCGCGAATGTGTTTTCGGTTTCGCCTGTATTCGCCTTGCTCTGTTTGAATGACGTAGCTCCGCGGGGTATGTGCTGTGCCAGCCACACATCCTTGTCGCCATGTGCCGGGTTTGGCGCGAAACACAACATTCTGGTTGGTGCTCAGCAATGGGGGGGGGGGGGGGGGGTGTGATTTGAGCACAGGCGTTGTAGTTGGTCAGCTGTTTTCGCTGCCGTTCCGCCAGGTCATCTTTTAGTGGCGGTATGGCCTGAGGGCGGAGAAGGGAGGTTGATACTGGGATGCGACTTCTCAGTAATCTACCATTCAGGATTTGTGATGGGGCGAATCCACGCAGACCATCTATGGGTGTGTTTCTGTATTCGAGCAAAGCGTACATCGGATCATTCTTACTCATGTTAGCTCGTTTCATGAGTGTCTTCACTGTCTGAACGCACCGCTCAGTCTGGCCATTGCTTTGCGCATATATGTGTGATGGGTTATTTCCCACTTTTGCACAAACTCGCGAAACTCGCTACAATCGAATTGACGGGCGTTGTCTGACACAATAATTGGAGTAGTAGTCGACTACAAGAAGGTAGTTGGCTCCATCCAAGTGGAAAATGTCAATTGCAAGTTTTGACCATGGTCGGTCAGGTATGGGGTGTGACATGAGGGGTTCAGATTGTTGAGCTTTCTGTGTAGTTTGACATAACGCGTCTGGCTACCTTGTCTTCAATTTGTGAGCTCATTCCGGGCCAAAACAAGACCTGTCGCGCTCGCGATTTTAGCTTCACAATTCCCAAGTGGGACTGATGTAGGACATCGAGCATGTCCTTTTGTAAGCAGGCCGGTACTACTAGTTGGCTTCCTTTTAATATGAGGCCATCTATTTCTGTCAACTCGTCCCGGAATGAGTAGTATGGTAACACGTTGTGTGGAATGTCGCGTTTACTTTCTGGCCAGCCCTCGAGTATGAACACGCTGATCTGCTGGAGGACTGGGTCGCGCTTTGTCTTCTCACGGAATTGCTCTAGTCTGCAGTCAGACATGTGCATTACGCAATCGACAGTTTCTATTCCGATATCGGTGGTCAGTTCGCACTGGCGTGCTGGCTCGTTTGTTGGCAGTGGCCTGCTCAGTGCATCAGGCACGAACATTTCTTTACCTGGCTTCCATCTTAAGTCTATGTCATACATCATGAGGTGTAGTCTCATTTGCTGTAAACTTGGACTAAGCTTATGTAGCGGCTTATTGAAGATGCCGATTAGGGGCTTGTGATCAGTGAATATCGTTACCCTTTGTCCAAAGATGTAGTCATGAAATTTCTTGCATGCAAAGAGAATTGCGCTCATCTCTTTTTCGATTGGGGCATAGTTGTGTTCGGCATCGTTCACACGCCTTGACGCGTAGGCTATGGGGCTGGAGTCGTCTTGCATTAATACGGCACCTAGCCCTTGATTCGAGGCATCTGTTGCCATGGAAACGGGTTTCTTTTCGTCATACAATTTGAGAGTGGGGGCAGACGTTATCTTGTTCTTAAGTGCATCTACTGCATGCGCATGTTCGGCCTCCCAATGCCATGCTACGTTTTTCTGAGTGAGTTGTCTTAGAGGTTTCGTGATTTCTGAAAGTTTGGGGATGAACTTCCCGAGGTACGTAATCATGCCGAGAAATGTCTCTACCTCTTTCTTGTCAGTCGGATACGGGAGATCCACGACCGATCAGATTCTTTCCACACTGGGCATTACGCCTTCCGGTGAGATAATATGTCCCACATAATCAATCTTGTCGGTGCGAATTACCGATTTCGCCTTGTTGAGTTTTAGGCCGGATTTTCCTACTTTTTCGAGCAGGGCAGACAATCGAGCGTCATGCTGCGTAGTGTCCTTGCCCCAGACGAGAATGTCATCGGCAACAATTTCAACTCCGTCCAGCTGTCCGAATTCATCGGTCATCGCTCGTTGCCATACTTCGCTGGCAGAAGATATGCCAAATGGCATCACCTTATAGCGATAGCGGCCGAAGGGACTGTTGAAAGTCGTGTAATGTGAACTCGCCTTGGTTAGGGGAAGCTGCCAGTATCCGCTCGTGGCATCGAATTTCGAAAATACACGCGCGCCAGCCATTCTAGCTGAAAATTGTTTGAACGTCGGCATTGGGAAATTAAATGCTCCCTTCGGATGGCTGGGTTTAGACCGCAGGGGTCGAGGCATATACGAGCACGACCATCTGGCTTATGAACGACCGTCATTTGGCTTACCCAATCAGTGGGCTCAGTTACTCGTTCTTCCATTCGCTCTATTTCTGCTTTGATCCCTTATTTTGTGAGGAATAGTGCGAGGAGGGCATTTAACTGGGTTCACACCGTTCCTCAGTGTAATATCATACTCATGGTTGCGCAATCTCCCTACATGTAGGCCTGCGAACAAATCGTCATATATTTCTAGAGGGTCTATTTGTGGGCGATTGGGGGTGGGGCTCTTTGGAATGCGATCAGGTGATGGGGGCGCATTTGCAATGAGAAGGCTGTTAGTATTAGCGGGGGCCTGCGTATTTGTGCTCGTGGGGAGGGTGGGGGGCTGCCTTGCTGCTTTGCTTGTCACCTCATCAACAATTTCACATCTTTTCAACAAATTCATCCTTTCGCAATCTCTCGTCCCTAATAATGGTTTCCCATAACCTGAAATGTAAGACGGTATTCTTGGTTACCGACCAGTACTTTACACCTCGTTTTCCCCACAGGTTTCATAATGTGTCGTGAGTATGAACCTAGGGTCACGGGGGTCTTATCAAGACTCAACTTAGTTTTCCGAAATATGTTTTCAGGAAGAATGTTCACTTGGGCTCCTGAATCCAGTTTAAAGTCGACACAAACATCATCAATTATGATCTCCTGATACCAGTCATCGTCACTGTCTACGTTATCCACAACTAAGTCAATGTAGAATTCATTCATGTCCTTGTCACTGTCGTGGCTTGGCATGTTTGGCTTGTTCTTGTCACTGTAATCACGATACGGCTCGTCGTCGTCTTCGCAGTGTCGGTCGATGTACTCCACATCACGGCGGCGATTGTCATGTCGGCTTCTCGGCTGTTGTCGTCGTTGGTTTCGGTGTTCGGTACATCGCGGTGATTTTGAGAAATGTCCAATTTCGTCACATGCCCGGCACCTTTCATTTATCGCCTGGCACGCCCTGTTTCTGTGTTCATATGTGCAGTTCAGGCACACACTTGCTTCCGATTTCGGGGGCCTTTCTCCTTGTTCGTGTGACTGCTCGTAGCGTTGTCGTGGGCGTTGAGGTTGATGTACTCATCCTCGTCGGGTATTCCTGGGCTGCAGGCGGCTTGTAGTTCGACCATCTCGTTGGCGCTGTTCTCGGCCACGCTGCACACGTCGATGCATTTCTTTAGGTTCAAGTCCTGCACTTGTAAGAGCTTCTCCAGGAGAGTTGGTCCTGTATGCCACAGACAATCCTGTCCTTCAACAGGTCATCCTCGAGTTCTCCAAACTCGCAATCCTTTACAAGAGCCTCTAGATCGGTGATGTAGGAGCTAAAACTCTCACCATTTTTCTGATTTCTCGAGTTAAACAGGTACCTGATGACACTGAGGTTCCTCTTTGGTTGGCAGTAAGCTGCCAGCTTGGTCTTCAGGGCGCTCACTTTGCCCGATTCTGTTTCGCTGAATGTTAATGTGTCTGTTATCTGTTGGGCCATGGGCCCCGCCACGTTTTCTCCACGTGGCGTATCTCACCGGCTCTGTCTTTGCCGAAAGTTCGGTTGCTCCTTCATAAAATTCATAGGCTCTAAGCCAGTCCTTCCAATTCTTTGCGACATTTCCATCAAAGGAAAGCGGTCCTGGGGGTCTAAGTCCCGACATCTTCTTTTTGACTCCTGTCTTCCTTTTCTCCTGACACCATGTGATATATTGGAGGCAAGACAAATGATACACGTCCGACATGGATAAGTTCCAGACTAGGAGTGATCTTTATTAGAGGGGTTTCACAGTGCCCCTGTAGGCTCATTACATAACTTTGTCTGGCATTAACATATACCAGTAGGTGGCGCCATTACATACATTGATATGGATTTACATTGATCAAGATACATCACAATTAGAACAGATGGACAAATTACCATGAAACTCAGGACATGTACCTGTATTTAATAATTTAATAATATTCATTTGTAAAGCGCGATAACTATGTGGATATACTACTGCGCTGCAAACCCTGTGCTATATATGTACAAGTGAGTTTTCAGTTTGGATTTAAAATTATCTAGTGATGGGGCTTTCCTTATTTCTAGTGGTAATTTATTCCATAATCTAGGGGCAGCACAAAGAAATGACAGATCTCCGAGGGTTACTTTGGTTTTATATGGGGGTATTTGCAACATAAATGTGTCTTGTGTACTACGAAGGTTACGACCATGAGTTTGAGACTTGATGTGCAACAAATCAGTAACGTAACTAGGAGTTTGACCATTTAGAGCTTTGTAGACTATCATTAATATTTTAAATGTGATTCGCTGGCGAACTGACAACCAGTGTAGTTCTTTTAGAAGTGGGGTTACTTGAGAGAATTTTGGGAGGCTGCAAATTAATCGTGCACATGTTTTTTTGACCCGCTGCTGTCATGATAATGAATATGTATCAGATTATGCAAATGTGACACCTGTGACCTCAAGAGGTCAGATCGCATGTGCGCGATGTATATGCGATACGCGTGACTTGATACCCAGTGCGGGGAATAAACACCAGACTATGGTTATGGAATTCAACTACTTTGTTAGTTTGTTTGCACTTAATATGTGACATTGGCGACGAGGATTAATGTTTCTTGGATGTTGAATCTGTGGCTACGAGCTGGAAAAGTTTCAACATGGCATTCGCTGGAGCGGAATTGTTAGCGCTTCGAGGAGTTCCACACTTCGATCCGACGGGTGGTGCAAGTATTGTCAGCGGCAAGTGGAAAGCTTGGCTTGAAGAGTTCGAAGCCTACGCCGATAGTCGCGGCCTGTTTCTGGACGGATGTACGCCGGCCCAGGAGGCGCAACGGAGAGCGCTGTTGCTGTATACTGCGGGGCCCGTGGTAAGGGAGACTTTCAAAACACTTCCAAACAAAGGGGAGAGGAATGAGTATCAAAAAGCCACAGATGCCCTAAATGCTCATTATGTTGTGAAACCTAATGCTACGTTTCAAAGACATTTGTTCAGGAAAACTAAGCAGGAAGATGGTGAAACGGTTGCCCAATTTGTCACCAAATTACGACAGGTTGCTATCGGATGCAATTTCGTAGCTGGAGATGTAGAAAACCAAATTCTTGACCAAGTAGTTCAGTACTGCAGAGCTGATAAACTTCGCAGGAGAATGCTGGAGAAAGGAGGTGAGCTCAAGTTAAATGATGCATTGTCCATGGCTGCTGCTCTAGAAGCTGTTGAAGGTCAATTTAACTCCATGTCATTGAGAGAGAGAGAAAGGCCTAGAGTTGGTGGGCAAGTTCAAGTGAATCAGGTATCATATGAGAATGACAGAAAAAAGAATTTGGAATGCTACAGATGTGGGAACAAAGGACATTTTGGGAAGGATGCATCATGTCCAGCCAAAGGAAAGATTTGTCGGAAATGAGGAGGCCAAAACCACTTTGCGACGATGTGCAAAAGTAAGGCCAAAAGCACAAGTGAGGCGAGAGGAAAATTCAGAGATGGGAAGTCCAGAGATGGAAAGAAGTATAAGAATAGAGTTCGCCAAGTGGAAGGTGAACCCGGAAATGATGGTGATGATGACAACAGCCGTGGGCGTGATCAGAGGTACTATCAATTTGCTGTGAATGATGGTGATCATGAGAAGGTCCCAATAATCATTGGAGGTGTCACGGTCCCAGTGATAGTAGATTCGGGAAGTGATTGCAACGTAATAGATCAGATATTGTGGGAGAAACTGAAGAAGGACAAAATTATCTGCAAATCTACTAAGAGTACCAAGAGGCTTTATCCATACACATCACAGATACCATTGACGACCGTTGGATGTTTTACAGCCACAGTAGAAGTGGGCAAGATGAAGTCTACTGCAGAGTTTGTTGTTATCAAGGAAAAGGGAGAACCTTTACTTAGCAAGCGGACATCTAGAGAGCTGGGAGTGCTCCATGTGGGAGTTGTAAATGCAGTACAGAGCTATGCAGACCTAAAGCATGAATTTGAAGCAGTCTTCAAAGGAGTAGGGAAGTTGAAGGGCCGACAAGTTAAGCTAGCTGTGGATGAAACGGTGAAGCCAGTGGCCCAGCCTGTGCGAAGGACTCCATTTGGACTGAGAAAGAAGGTGGAGATGAAGATCGCAGAGTTGATCGATCTTGACATTATCGAGCCAGTTGAACGCTCCACGCCATGGGTAAGCCCAGTTGTCATTGTTCCCAAGCGAAATGACGAAATAAGACTGTGTATCGATATGCGGAGAATGAACGAAGCAATCGTAAGAGAACGTCACCCCATTCCCACTATTGAGGAAGTCCTACAGGAGTTGTCGATTAGCAAGGTCTTTTCGAAAATAGACCTGAAGTGGGGGTACCACCAACTGGAGTTACATCCGGAGTCTAGAGAGGTGACAACCTTTGTAACTCATTGTGGGTTGTTCCGCTATAAGAGACTGTTGTTCGGAATCAATGCTGCTCCAGAGATTTATCAATATGAGATACACAGGGTGATAGCTGGTATAGAAGGAGCTGCAAACATATCAGATGATATCATTGTGCATGCATCGACCCAGAAAGAGCATGACAAGAGGTTGAAGCAGGTGCTTGGCAGACTGCGGGACGCAGGACTTACTGCAAATGCAGAAAAGTGTAAGTTTAGTGTCTCTGAGTTGGACTTCATGGGGCACAGACTGACTAGCGAAGGACTCAACCCAGGATTGGCCAAGGTGAAAGCAATCGCAGAGGCCCGTGAACCCCAGAATGCAACTGAGATGAGAAGTTTCTTGGGGCTAGTCAACTACTGCGCCAAGTTCATTCCGAACTTTGCTACATTGGCAGATCCACTGAGAAAGCTGACCAGAAAGGACACGCCATTTCAATTTGGTCATGAACAACAACAAGCGTTTAAGGCGCTGAAGGAAAGCTTAATGAGTGCAGAGACCCTGGGCTACTATGATCTAAATGCACCGACAAAGGTCATAGCGGATGTCAGTCCAGTTGGCTTAGGAGCAGTGCTGGTGCAGGTGCATGCTGATGGCCCAAGGATAGTAGCGTATGCCAGCCGCTCGTTAAGTAACGTTGAAAGGAGATACTCTCAAACGGAGAAAGAAGCCCTTGGACTTGTGTGGGCTTGTGAGAGATTCCATGCGTACCTGTATGGAATAGAGTTTGATCTAGTGACTGATCACAAACCGCTTGAAGTCATTTATTCACCGAGATCTAAGCCATGTGCGAGAATAGAGCGGTGGGTTCTGAGGCTTCAACAGTACAAGTACAGGGTAGTCCACATTGCAGGAAAGTCCAACATTGCAGATCCATTGTCAAGATTGCTGAAGGATGATCAACCGAGAGAAACTTCTGTGTTGGAAACAGAAGCAGAGAGCTTTGTGCGCTTTGTGGCAGTCCAGTCAACGCCAGGTGCGGTGACAACGAAGGAAGTCGAAAGAGAATCTGAACATGATCCTGAACTCGAAATTATCAGAGAGTGTATTCACAGTGGACAATGGAATGATTGTCCATACAAAGCATACATTCCCATCAAAGATGAACTCTGTATAATTGGTCAGTGTGTGCTGAGAGGTAGCAGATTGGTGATTCCACAGGCACAGAGGCCAAAGATGGTGTCATTAGCTCACGAAGGACACCTGGGCATTGTTGGCACCAAACAGAATTTGAGAACCAAGGTATGGTGGCCAGGATGTGAGAAAGATGCAGAGAAATTCGTCAAGACTTGTCATGGTTGCCAAATCACAAGCAGGGGTAATCCACCAGAACCAATTCGAAGTACTATGTTGCCGACAGGACCGTGGGTGGATGTAGCTGTTGATTTCCTAGGACCACTTCAGACAGGAGAATCTATACTTGTGGTAGTTGATTATTATAGCAGATACTATGAGTATGCAATCATGAAATCAACCACTGCAGAGAAGACGGTCAAAGGCCTGGCTGAAATCTTTGGCAGACATGGGTTACCTGTGACGTTATACTCAGACAATGGACCCCAGTTCATCTCAGAAGTTTTCGCAGAGTACATGAACATTACAGGAATTCACCACCATCGGGTGACTCCTAAATGGCCCCAAGCCAACGGCGAGGTCGAAAGACAGAACCAGAGTATAGTGAAAAGGCTTAGAATTGCACAGGCAGAAGGCAAGGATTGGAAAGAGGCCTTGCTGACTTACGTTGCAGTCTATCGGGCTAGTACTCATTCGACAACGGGGAAAAGCCCGGCAGAAGTGTTGTTCGGGAGAAAGATCCGAACTAAACTACCACAAATCCAGGACATTAGTGAGGATCAGGAACTGAGAGACAGAGACCTCCAAATGAAAAGTGGTGCAAAACACTATGCAGATCTGAAGAGGGGAGCCGTACATTCTGACATAGTGCCAGGAGATAAGGTGATAGTAAGACGTGATGAAAGGAGGAAACTAGACACGCCATACTTTAACCAGCCATACACAGTGACAGCAAGAACGGGAAGTATGGTAACTGTGAAGTCTCCTGAAGGAGTCCTGTACAAAAGGAATGTATCAAGTGTAAAAAGATACATGTCCCGAGAAACTCATAACGAAGCTGCCAATCCAGAGAGGACAGACGGCAATCCTGAGGCGGTGACCGGTGTTCCTGAAGGGTCGGACGGCAATCCTGAGGCGGTGACCAGTACTCCTGAGGCGGTGACCAGAGGTCCAGACTTAGAGGCAGCAAGCAACACATCAGGCGGTGACCAGACACATCAAGATGGTGACACTCAGGCAGAGACAACAAACACCAACGTTCCTATGGCAGCTAGTAGACCACAACGCCAGAGAAGATTCCCTAAGCGATATGATGATTTTGTGTGATTCCAGATCAATATGGTGGGGATGAGCTCTTTGTAAAATAGCGACAGTGATATCAGAAACTACATGTGCCAAGGAGAAATCACCATGGAAACCAAGCGTACGAGGAAGTTGTGTTATGTGCTAAAATAATAAGTTCTGATATATATATGTTTCAATATTACACATACATTAATCAATGTAAAAGGGTGTACGCCGAACGCTGCCCTTATTGTATGTGATAGGTGTTGCGAAAAACACAAGTTTGAGTTGGAGCATGGATCAGTTTTAAAAATGGATTCAATCATCGAAGAGAGTATTTTCAGAAACGTCGGCTAGTCGTATGAACGCTTGGAGATAACGGATGATTTACACAAACTCAAAACTAGAACTCAAATAGTATCCAGTGAACAGTTGAACTTTTATTTGGACCACAGACTGGATGCATGAAAGATATTGCATGAAAGATATTATATTGCATGTTATGTTGTATGTTGTTCAACAAAGTTGTTTGGAAGATAAAACATTCGGGGAAAAGTTTATCGACCAGATAAATTTGTTGTTTGTTAGGAATAGTTTTGTGGAAGTTGTTCTTCAAAAAAAAAAAAAAAAAAAAAAAAAAAAAAAAAAAAAAAAAAAAGAAGAAAGAAACAAAAGCAAATGCACCAAAGCATGTTTATTTCAGTAATTGACATATGGCTGAAACACAAGAACAAAAGAAATACTAGACATAATACTTGTTTGGAACAAGTATAGGTGGGCTGGTCAACTTAAATTTGAAAACAAAATAGAGCAAAATTAAGCGAGATACTGCTTGAAAATTCTTAAAAAACACTATCATGTAGATTCATTACGTGAACGAAATTCACCTTCTATAGTCATAACACGCAAATTATGAAATTTCTGACATGAGGCCTTTAATCAAAATTTTCACTCTGATGACGTCATCAAAATGAAAAAGTTTTTTTTTTAACTTGTAGAGAATTATCTTAGCTACAACATATTGAAATTTTGAAGAAAATCAATCAATATATACAGAGATACAATCAATTTTCCATAAATATGCTGACGTCATAATATGCAAATTCGTATTTTGAGTTCCAAGGCCATTAAGATGATGTCACGATACACTTAATGGCCAAATGAGACATGAAATCATATTTCTGACTCATACTCTTTTCAAATATTAAAACAGAATTGGGGTCCAGGTGCATCCCAATGAGCTATAATGGATTGTGTATAGGCATTTTTTTGCCCATGTATGTTATGTATTACAAGAGCTCGCGCGCACTGACATTTATCTTGAATTTACGCTCATCTTGTTAATAATGGTCATAAAGAGATAAACATGGTATCAAATTCCTTGAAAAAATATGAGAAATATCATGAAAGAAAAAAAAATGGCGATTCTATGTTTTGTAATGGTGTTACGCGCGAAAACGCGCGCGCATGCTCGTACGCGCGATTTTTTATAAAATGCTTTAATAATATGACCTGAAACGTATGCAAAATAAATTTGAGACGATTTTGAGCATTTAAAAATTTTGCGCGCGGACGTACGCGCAGGCGCGCGTTTTTTGACCCGAAATTGACCGGACGGATATTGACCTTGATCATGTTGAATATGAATGAAAAATGATTTACCGTTATGAAAATATGATCATGAGTAAATTTTCAAAAAAATTCACAAAATGGCGCCTAGATGACGTCATCAGTCAAGGTCAAGGTTGAAAACGTTGCTGTGCTTTGTTCATATGCCTATAAATACGTGTGCCAAATTTAAAGACATTTGCTTGAGCCATTTTTAAATTATCTTGCACACAAAAAAGTGGCTCGAATTAAGAAAAATAAATAAATAAATAAATAAAGGCGATTTTAACAAAAATATAAGGTGGTCTGTATTATATACAGCCCACCTGATTACAAGAATTGTCAGTGAAACTATAGTATAAAAATAGACCAGGATAAAGTTTCATTCTGGCAAAGGAGGGATGTCATGATAATGAATATGTATCAGATTATGCAAATGTGACACCTGTGACCTCAAGAGGTCAGATCGCATGTGCGCGATGTATATGCGATGCGCGTGACTTGATACCCAGTGCGGGAATAAACACCAGACTATGGTTATGGAATTCAACTACTTTGTTAGTTTGTTTGCACTTAATATGTGACAGCTGCAACTTGGAAATTTGTGAGTCTGGCAATCCATACAATAAACTATTACAGTAATCTAGTTTACTAGTGACACATGCATGCATGATCATTTTCATGCTGTCCTGATCAAAGTATTTGCGAATGCGTCTCAAATTATAAATCATGAAATAGGCCAATTTGCATATTTTAGTAATATGTGAATCCATATTCAGGTGGATATCAAAGGACACACCTAAGTTTCTAACAGTATCAGATGGGGTTATGTTGGAGTCACCAACTGATACACTACGTGACCTGAATTTAGAAACCTGGCGTGGAGTACCAATGACCAAAAATTATGTTTTGTTATTATTTAACATCAACTTGTTTTGCAACATCCAAACTTTAATATAGACAACACATGTTTCTAATTCAGAAATACAATGAACTTCAGCCGGTGTGTTAGGACAGAAAGACAAGTATAGTTGTGTGTCCTCTGCGTAGCAGTGACAACTAATACTAGGAAACTCTGTATGGATATTTGTAAGGAGTCTGCTTGTATACAATATAAACAACAGAGGGCCTAACCGCGACCCTTGAGGAACACCAAAAGGCACATTGAATACATCAGCGACAACGTGTATCTTGCTGAGGCAATGAACTGATTAGATTTTGGGGTCATGGGGCTCATTATGTATGCAAAAATAGCTTTTGATTGCATTATCATTAGAACCGATGGACGGATTAACATCAAACTCAAGACATGTATGTATCTTGCATTTGGGGTCATGAGGTCAAAGATCAAAGGGTCATACATGTTTATGAGAAATAGCTTGTAATCACGATATTCTGAGAACCTGTTGAATTAAAAAAAATTCTTCCGTTTTGGTTTGTAAAATTGATCTATGACGGAGGCATCATTTTCGACTGCACGCAGTTGAAGTCTCATCTAGTTCTGCTAGTCTTTTATTCTATCTCAGAGTACAAAAATGGACGGGTTGGATACATGTTGACACAATCTAACTGCAATATGCAGGTATCCCGATAACTGTAATCAGTCTCACTGAAACGATGATGTGCACAATTATATTTTGCATTCTGTGAGTGTAGTCCCATACACCCATTTCTGTGTGTAGTACATGTAATTTTCACCAAGACTGTGAGCCAGTTTGTTTTTATTCATTTTGATCATACCAAAAACCTTGTGTGTGCAGACTTTTTCTTTACCAATGTAATTGCGTGACCAGAACTCAAGTTTATCTTTGAATTGATTTGTCAGGTGAATTAATCTAGGAGAGAGCCAGAAGGCCAAGGATGTGTCCAAGGATCTGAGAAGCCTGTCTGGTGGAGAGATGTCATTCTCCACAGTGTGTCTTATCATGGCCCTCTGGGAGTCTGCGGAATGCCCCCTCATGGCCATAGATGTATGTGATGTTTCCATGGTAAGTTTGAACGTATCCCTAACCTACTATAACCAACTACAGCTAATATTGTTCATAGTGGCCACTTTTGCTTCCTCCCTATTAACGAAATATTGTTTTGCGGAAGTTTTATGGAATGGTCACCCACATGTAATGTTACACTATATCACAGACATTGATAACAAGTTGGGGTTAGCATCTCAGATTTAACATTGTTCAACGATGCCTTTAAGGAGGAGATATCGTGTAAAAATTAAAAAGAATGTTGAATACTTAAGTACCCATTATTAGAGACTTATAACCAGGTATGACCCATTACAACATAAAAAGGAAAACATCACTGTGATGTAACTAATGATACTTTTAACAGATACATTGTGATGGTGTTGTGGTCTAGTGAATAAGTCACCGGACTGCAGGTCACAACTTCAGGGATTCAAATCCCAGCTCGACATTAACATCCTTTGACAAAAGGTTGATCTACATTTGCCACTCTCCACCCAGGTGTTAAATGGGTAACTGGCAGGATGCGACAGTAAATGTAGTTTACTCAGCATTGGGAGCATCTGTAAAATGATGCCTAGCTGGAATGCTCCCCAGGGAATGGAGAATGTTCATACATTGTGTGCAGGCAAGCCTGATTCTAATAATCGGGGTGATAATATATCTGTAAAGCGCTTGGAGACAACGTTGATGTATTAAGCGGAATATATCATTATATTATATACATATATATTATATGTATTTAACTCTGTGACTGATACAACAGTGATGTATTTAACAGGTGTACAAAATGGCCAATGTCCACGGTAAGTTATATCAGAATTATTACATCAATTGAAGCTCACATCAGTATCATACTGATCTGTTCTTCTTTTATATTGTTGTATGTTGGAGGCTTGGCAAATACAATCAATCAATCAAACATGCACAGTGCACTCAATGAAATTCATAATTAGTCAACCTTTGGCCTGAACCCATGGACTCTCGTAAACCTTTGTGCCTGATTCAACCTATGTGCCACAGGCAGCCCGGCTCATCTCCACATCATTCTTCACTTAAAATAGCTTGTACTTCTTCAACGAGGTGAACGGGGTGAGTTCAATCATAATCATAAGATTTGAATTATTCTCTATCAGTACTCTGAAAGCATGATTTAATCCTAAGATTTGTACCATCCTGTACAACAATCATTCTCGATCTGCACAACATACTGCAATCATGTGACAGGGCACACTCTGTGTCCTGTACACGCACTTGTAACTTGGGGCAGTTTCTCTCACGTCCTCTATCACATTTCTCCCATAAGGGTAGTGAGCAATCTAAACTCAGTCTAAAGGCACAATGACATGGATAAGTGTCTGAAATCAAAACAGACAGATTAGATTATCAATCATGCTGTAGATCTAAAGAAGATGTAAAAGAACCAATCACCATTTGCACTAAACTACTGTAACTAATGTGTAACTAACTCCAGGCAGCAGATCCTACATAGGAAAACAAATCGTTTTCCTATGTAGGATCTGGAGTTAATTTGTAACCAGACATGTATTATTAGCTATTACTGTAAGAACGAATCTGTCGCCCTGAATTGTTCAAGTGAACAAATAATAGGTCAGACAACAAATATTTTATCTAAGTGATACTAGCTTAAATTATGGATAGTAAATGCAGTGTTATATTGACTCATTAGCGACAAATGTTCACATTGTGTGGTTTGCCATGTTTACAAGAAAACTAGAACGTCTGGTGACCTCAAAGTTTATCACACTCTGCAGAAAAATATTAGCCAATCAGAGCACTGCTTACTTCGTTTGTGTAAATCCTACACCGAGTTATGAATTATCAAAGACCCATTATTGATTGTTTCAGTCAAAAACTGGATGAGCCAAAATAGGAGCTATTGTTGCCGGCAAATTCTGCCCAGCAAAAAGGGCATATTTGTGCGCGTTACTGAGACGGCTATCGTGATACCTTGCTTTTGATTCCTACGTATCTGAGTCTGCGTAGTACAGTTACATGTACCTTCTGTTGACATCCAACCCGTTCATTTTTCTCTTATATTTCTTCTTTTTTGTGCTTTTCTGTTTGCTCTTTCGTTTTCTTTTTTTTTTCTTTCACTTTATTTTAGAAACTTTGCGATTTTTTTCTTCATCCCGGTGGACATATATTGTGTGTTATATTTGTTTCCGCTAAATTATAGTGAGCTTTGTTCGACGTGAGCAAGTTAATTGCTTATGCTATTCTCTGTGTATGTAATCGTGAATGGGCTGTGAATGTGATTGCAACTAAAGTGATTTTGTAACTTTGGGAGCTATGCTTTCTCAACACTTATCCTTCATTCCTGTCAATTAAGCTTTTGGAACACTTAACTGTCTATGTGGAATTTTTGGTCCTCGAATATTATATTTTTACGAGAATTCGCTCATTTTGTCATGTGTTGTTGGTGATTACAACGTATAACGTTGAAATTTTTGATCAGTCCTTGTCTGAGACTTTGCAGGTGTTTCCTTTCCCTTCTTTCCTTCTCTTTGTGTCTATCTGCCTTCTGGGCCCGATGATGAAAACAATTTTTTTTAATTGCTATGTAAAAAGGAACATAAATACATCTACTAACCGTACCATACAATGAATAGGAAGTACCATCATTTTATTTACCTCATTAGTCAGGAATGGGAATCCTTTTCACAACCTCATCCCCCCCCCCACCCCCAAAAGAAAAAAAGAAAAATTAAAAAAATTTGAATGGGTGTATGAAATAATGTAGCAAAAATTCCATCAAAGAAGAAATATCACATTCATATGATTTTTTTATACATTCACTAAAAAAATATAATGGAAAAAAGGGAGAAAAATTAAATCTAGTAATAGAGCCAAATAAAGAAAAGTCCACCTTTCCCATCCCCTAGTCCAGGGGTTCTCAAACTTTTTCTGTGACAGTTCGGATGTGATTTCCATGAAAGCTAAAAGGTCTGAAACAATGGGCAAATCTATAGTTTACTTAATCAATTGTGTCCATGTGATATTATATGTACGTGTCTTTACACGCACCTTAATTTCAAGAGTTAAGACAGTGAAAAGTTCTGGTATGCATGCTTCACCACTGGAACATCATTCACCATACAGATGCTACACTAAAACACCATTTACCCTTAAAGACCTTCTCCGATGAAAATACAACTATATATCAATGGAAAGCTGATTGGACATAGAATACAAAAACATACACGTAAAACTTATGTTTCATTTCGTTATTGTACAATAAGCAGATAAAGGCTTCATTTTCAGCCCCCTCTGAATTCGGGGTAAACAGATGACAAATAAGCCGCTATCGTGATGACGTCATCATATGTAGAGCAGCCAGCTGGATTGTGCATTGCGAACGGCCAGCCATGCAAGTACGAGTCATTGTCCCGCGAAGAGTGGGGAGATAATGTCGGAGATGCTCATGCTGGACACCCAAACAGTGAAAACAAAGTCCATAGAAAAATCTATTTCTTATTGTATCTTACAGCGATTGATGGTGTTGCCAGCGTTACCATTATAATTATAAGCAAAATGTTTAGTGAACTCCCATATCGCTCTTTTCGTCCGGTTTTGCCCGACTTTCTGACTTTGCGTATCAGCCCTGATCGGGGCCGGGCCGGGCCGGGCCGGGCAAATGCTGCTTTAATCAACTCATGATAGCCGATGACTCGGATAAAACTTCTCAGAGAATCTGATTAGTTTATTTCACATTGATTTAGCTAATTTACTAATACGGATTCAATGAAACAATGAAACTGTTCGATATTTATTTGTAATTTGTTGAAATATTTGCATGTAAGAGTCTTATAAGTAATAAAACGAAAAAACAAAGTGATATACATACCATGTTGACAGCACGTAAATACATGTGAAGAAGCAACCGGTGGCTAGTATAGCCTCTACATATGATGACGTCATCAAGTCGTCTTCTGTTTTTCATGAGATTATTCCTGGGTTTTGATGCTCTTGCATGAATTCAAAATTTCAAACAATTATTTCTCCTCTTCATGACACTTTGTGAGCAAATAGTAGCAATTACTGTATTCTATATGGCTCATAAGCTTCAGTTTGATATAACTTTTATCCATTTCATTTTTCAGTTCGGATATGGCCTTTAAGTAAATACCATTGAAACACTATTCCCAATTCATTCACTACTATATAGTCACTACCACTGAAACACCATTTACATGTAACAAAGACATGTATCGCAGAAACACCATTCACCATACAGATTCCACCATTGAACTACCAATAACCATACAAACTCCACCATTGAAACACTACCATTGAAACAACATTAAACAAAGACATGTGTCACAGGAACAACATTTCCCAGTAACAAATAGACCATAGTTTATTAGAAAGATATAGGTGTGAAGACAAAAACGAGGTTGAAAGCAGGTGGTGAAAAAACCTAGCTGTTGCTTGGCAGGTCCACTTTGCCATTTTGGAGTATTTGAACTTACGCATGATAAATATAGTGCGACATATTTGTTAGTTTTTCTAGAGGTACCACAATGAAGTTTTGAGTTGAATGTTGAGTTAAATGTGGATTAGATTTTGGAAAGCAAAATATAATGAAAAAGATATCTAAATGTTAAGTCTAATATAGATCGGTGGAGGGATATTTGATGGGTTAGAATTTAATTGAAGGAAAGTGTCGATGACATATGTTTTGGTGGTTTGGGGCATTGCATCGTGCTTTACGGCAGTGAGGGGGAGTAATCACAGGTCTTCCAAGAAAATTCGCTGTAAGTTATCATATTTTGTCTTTTGGATATAACAATTGTATCAAAATGATGCGGTATATGCGGTATTAATGTTGACCATGTTAGTAATTCTTCAATTTCTGCCCAAATTTTGTCAAACTTCCAGAACATCCTAAAATTGCTCTAGAATGATAAAAAAAAATTGATACTAAAATGATAACATAACCTTTTTGATGCAGAATTACTAGTCCAATTTCAACTCTAAAGCTCATTTGGTTGAGTTTGAGGCGTGATGGAGTATTTTTACCTGATGTGGGATATATTTGAAATTGTATTTAATAATGATGAAGGCCCGTATTTTTTTGCTAAGAGTAAGAGAAAAGTCTTATAAAAATATGTATTCTACAAAAGCATTGGTGACTAAGAATTTGCCTTAAAGGTAATACAAAGTTTTACTATTCCTGTTTAGAAATTATATATCAGAACTGCATATTCTGAGATTTTCATGGTCGCAGCTACCATGGAATGGCCTAAGGCGCTATTTGAAACATTTGAAAATTACGGGAGCACCAGTAAATTTTGATTATTCAATTTGCTTGAAAGCAGAAGTGTTTTAGGGGCTAGATTTTTCAGTGCTTATTATACATACACAGGGGCATCCAAATATATCAAAATTTTAAAGAATTACGTACTCTCCATCCAATTTTAAGAATTTCCCAAACTATGCATTACCTTTAAGGAAAAGTAGATATTCTGAGATTTTATCTAAGAAAAGGGCTTTTAATTAGATAGCATTTTGTACCATCAAGATATCTAAGATAAGTAAGAAGTCTATACCCTATATATGTAAGCATACCATTGGGGATGTTTAAATAGGGCTTCTGCACCGGCAGTGCTGCACTGCACGCAATAGTCACTTTGGGTTTAATTTGATCTAATGGAATTAAAAAACACACGGATGCGATGCATGGAGCATGAGCACAGGTTATCAGTTCACTTAAAAACAATGTAAGCTTAGCGTATATGAAGTACAAAGACGACTGCTTGGTTCCTCGTGATATCGATAACGTCAAAAAGAATGCGTTGCCAAGGAGTCTGCTCGCTATTCATAAAAATCGCTATTCATTAGGACTGCTATTAAGGACCACTTTTCATAAGGTCCGCTATTCATAATTTGAGAAAAGGGTCATTATAATCATGATTAAGGACCGCTATTCATAATTGAAGAAGAGGATCGTTATTCCTAATATGAAAAGAGGGTCGCTATTCATAATACAAGAAGAGGGTCGCTATTCATAATATGAGAAGAGGGTCACTATTTAAAATGTGGAATGAGGGTCGCTATTCATAATACGAGCAGAGGTTCATTATTCATAATACGGAAAAAGCATCCCTATTCATAAAAATTAAATGAGCAATCAAAATGATAATAAGAAAGGGAAATATTGGATGGGGAATACCCCCACGGCTGTGGCGTAGCTATGGATGGGGGGAGACACATGGCCCCGAATATTTGTCGAAAACATTTAGTGAAAACATACATTTCTAAACAAATAAAGATAAAAGGCGTTCCCCAATAATGTACGTGACCCCATCCCCCAATCACTAGCAGTCCGACCACGCTGCCCTATTCAACCCACCCTCCCCGCAGTATTCTCTTGTTACAAGTATATATTACCAACAATTTACGTCAAAGTAGTTCATACATGTAGATGGCGTAGTCTGTGTGTGTGTGTGTGGGAGAGGGGGGGGGGGTAGTAGTGTGGCCATCAAGGGGCTGATCTATCATGTCCCGCATCCTCAGCAGAGGAGGGAAGCGACGGAGAGGGAGTTGTAGGGACTTAAGTTATATACCATATTCAAGCTTTTGTAAGTTTTATTAAGTTTACGTAAAAGTATAAGGAAGTTAGATTTTGAAGATTTTGAGCCAAACAAGATACAATTTTGTGGTCGTTATGTGAGCAGTGGCGTATATTTTCATCAACAAAACTTGAAAGGTTCCATTTGTTATTTGTCATCAACATTGATTCATTAAAATGTTTATCAAACCGTTGGAAAGTATCATACAGCAGGGTTTTCAAAATGTTTTGTGAATGTACTGCAGTACAGTGTCGCCCAACTGTATACACAGGCAGGATAGTAACACTGCTATGTGTGAGTATGCACAACTCCAATGAGTGAATAGACTTAGGATTTTTTGTGCCAGGTACATGTATATATTCTGTCTTTAGAATGATTTCTTTGTGTGTATATCTGTCGGCCACTACAGCTACCATTGAGCTGTTGTGATTTGTTTCGACCTGTTTGGACTGACAAATGGATGATTGACCTTGGGTACGAATACTGTATGTTTCATTTTTATATATGAAAGGTTCATATATGGTGTTGCAAACTGTACCTAATGGATATCTTGTGATATTTTTTTATTTACAGAAGTGCTTTAAGAGAATATGAGATAGAGATGTGTAGATTATAATGAGGTTGGTTTTAATACATGTTTAATTCTGAATGATTTTGGATAATGCCTAATTATCAAGCTTTTTTTAATGATAGTGGTAGGATTTGTTTTCAAGCTGGAATTCATGTTATTTACTTGTGAGTCTGTAAAGAAAGAATAGATTGAGAGAGAATTTTATAGCAAAATCCAGGAATGTTGGGTCTCATAGTAATTAGGTTTATACTATTTTCTTTGCTATAAATCACAAGCATACAAATTGGCAAAGATTTGCTCACATCTCATGAAAGGTTGTTTTTGTTTTCATAACATTGTCATTTTGGAGGTTACTTTGCAAAACAGCTAGAGAAGAAAGTTAGTGTTGCATTTAATTTGAAGTAAAACACAATTCTGTATTTGATTATGTGTAAATGATCGACTTGTCACATCCATGTGATTAGATATTATCAAATGACATGTTGTACTTCTCTCTGCTTGTTCTTTGCAGGTTTTTCTTTTTGTGTCTTTTCTTTCGAGAATAAATCACTTCACTGCAGATCGACTGTCTGACTCATTAATTTGAGTAATATACACATGTATCTAAACCGTATTATATCCTGCATCAAAAAATTGTTGACTTTTGATTGGTTGAGAGCTTGTTGCATGACCAGAAATATTTGAACTATTTTTAGAAAGTACTATATGAGAGTTCTATTTAGGTTTACTATTTGGGAGTTGAAAAAAAAAAAAAAAAACATTAATTGATTTTTTTATTTTGTTATATCTTAATTTAATGAAAACAAAATATTTTAAATCTTTTTAGATATAAATTGACATTTTTTTGTTCTAAATTTGTTTTTCTTCCCAAAAATGTTTTTGTTTTGTTTTTTATAAAATAAATTTTTGATGCAGGATATAAAACAAATATTCCATGCCTCTATTCGAGGTACTGGTTAAAACTATGGGCCTCGGTGACTCCAAAAGTACCATTTGCTTCGGGGCTGTGCCCCTCAGCAAATAGTACTATTGGAGTCACCTCTTGCCCATAGTTTTAACCAGAACCTCTCAAGACAGTGTATATTTGTATACTACCCCCAGGAGCTCACCCCTCCCAGCACCCCCACCCCCTGGACAAACGCCTTTACTTTCTTTGCACTTTCATTCTTTTTGCCTTTTCTCTCTCTCTCTCTCTCTCTGTGCTTTGGTTTTCAGCTCTTCACTTTACATAGTAGCTGGAGTGTAGGCCCTGGCTGTAGTCAGAGGCTGTTTCACTGCAGTCATGCCCAAGCACAAACCAAGCACCAGCAGTCAGAGTGGGGAGCCCAAGTCCAAGAAGGCCCGCACCAAGTCCAGCCGAAGTGACGATAATGATGAAAGCGAGGAAGAGGAACGAACCAACCAGTCTCAGGTATGTAGAGGTGATGTGTTCTAGGGGATATGTCTCGGACTGAGAACCACAAGATATGGGGTTCAAATCTTTATTGGTGGGGATTTTTTCTTGTACAAAAATCATCTTCTTTTAATTCCTTTGATCCTTTTATCCTTCCAGAGAGAAGCAGAATATGGAATCATTGAGAAAATATCAGTGAAAAACTTTATATGCCATAGACGACTTGACTGCAACTTTGGTCCGAATGTCAACTTTGTTGTTGGGCGCAATGGAAGTAAGTGTACCGTAATCCTTTTAGCTTAATAATGCATATAGGTAAGATGGGGATTTTTCATGTTAATCAAAGATTTATTATTTATACTGGTAGTCAAATGTGGTTTTGGAGTGTTAGTCATGGAAGAATGGCAAGTGATGAATTAGTGCTTACAAACTCCTTTGAAGTATTGAAAAGGTATAAAAGTTATTATCGCTATTGAAAATTGATGTTACAACTCAATTTTACTTGCAATTTCTACATCTATCTCAGCTACAAAAAAAACATGTGCAGATGCATGCCACTGCAAGTTGTATTGCTTCAGTTTTGTAATAAAATTACTGTGTATTGTCTCAGACCTTTCTGGTTTATGATATGACTCTCCTGACTAGCTTTCTCATTGATTTCTTCACAGGTGGAAAGAGTGCGATTCTGACAGCTATTGTAGTGGGCCTGGGTGGAAAAGCCATCGCAACAAGCCGCGGTAACTCGGTTAAAAACTTCATCAAGGCTGGAAAAGAGTAAGTAGACAAGTATACACTTGGAAGAGTCCTGGCGACATCGTCAGAAATCAGACTATATTGCCATAAATAGTAGTTTTGAAAGAGCAGTGAAACAATCAAAAACATATCCAGGGGCTGACTGCGGGAGTGATCACGTGATCAGTGTAAATTAAAGAAACTGAAAGAGACCAAAAGTTGTGAAAATATTAGATTTTAAACAGTTGAGTGAACAGGACATACGTCAAGAATTTACTGTACAAGTAAAGAATAGGTTTGAGTTGCTAATAGATGAAGGTGAAGAAAACACGTAGGAGACGATGAGAAATATTCTGGTAGAATCAGCGAACAGAGCTGCCGACCATTCCGTTTTTCCCGGAATTACTCTGTACTCTGTAGTACGTTTTTTTTTTTTTTTTTCTTCTTTTTTTACATACCGCACGTCAAACAACTGCCCTAAAATGTTATTTTGATCACAAATTCAATAGAAAACTATTGTTAAAACATACTTAAAGCGAAAAATATTCTCAAAAAGAATGAAATGCAGATAATACGAAAATAACAACAAAAAAATACCTTCTTTTTAATAAACTATAGGTCTTTATATGGGAAAAACAGCATTAGGAATGGAAATTTCTGCATTGGAAGTTTGTCGGGCGTTGTTGTAAGTTTCGTTTTAATGAATTCCTTTTTTTATGCTTGAAATTCCTTTTTTTGTTGCCCGCATCATGGTTCCTTTTTTTGGTCGTACAAGGTTGGCAGCTCTGAGCGGAAGAGTATGTGCCGATAAAAGAGAGAAAAAGAAGGAACAAATGGATGACAGAGGAGATTCTTTTAATGATGAAAGATAGACAGAAAATTGGAAATAGACAATGCAAGAAATATAGGGAAATAGACAAACAAATTAGGCAAATGTGTAATGAGGCAAAAGAGAGCTGGCTAAACAAACAATGTGCAGAAATTGAAACTCAATTTGATAAGAATATTAATGTTTACCAAAGAATAAATGAAATTTCAGGTAAAAAGTCTGGTTGCTCCAACCCTGGCTGTATCAAAGGAAAGATTTGTCAATGCTGTTTGAAAAGAAGGACAAAATGAGTAGGTGGACGCAATTTATCGGCGACCTTTTTTAAGATAGTAGGGAAGCAATGCCGAGTTTTGCAGATGTAGTCAAAGGGGACAAAATTCTCTAATCTGAAGTTCGTTGGGCAATTTCAAAGATTAAGAAGAACAAAGCAGCTGGTCCAGATGGTGTGTTCACTGAAATGATAGAAGCATTAGAGGAATATGGTATTGATAGATCAACAGAAATTATCAATAAAATATATGATGAAGGAACATTTTCAGATGAATTGGGCAGATCCATTTTCATTACTCTCCCAAAGAAACAGGGAGCTGTGGATTGTGAGCAATATAGGACAATCAGCCTTATTTGCCATATTACTATGATCATTTTGAGGATTTTGCTTTCGAGAGCAAGAAGTAGAATAATTCCCATGGTCGGAAGGGAACAATTTGGTTTTGTGAAGGATGCGGGCACAAAAATGCAATATTTGTGGTTAAAAATATAACGGAGAGAGCAGTCGAAATGCAGAAGGATGTGTACAATGTGTTTCATTGATTATTCAAAGGCTTTCGATAAAGTAGATGAAGAGCTGAAAAAGCTTGATATACAGTGCGTCCCAGAAAAAACGAAACCGAGAAGTATCGATGTTCTATCATAACTTAATCACAACTATAATTAATGAATGATACATATTTAGAAAGCTTAGAGTTTCCTCTTTCAGTTGATGCTACTCACGTGATGCATATTTCACGCATGAGTGATTAAAAGCAATTTGAAGGAAGGAAACCAAAAATACATTTGGCGGGCGGTATCTGAATTTCAAAAAAAAAATCACATTTCTAGAAAGTTCATTTTCTGCCCTTTCATATGACACCTCAATCAGGAAAAATGAGCGAGGAATGACAAAGTTCTGTTTGATTAAAGTAGTGCTTGCATTTCCATAATTTTATTAAATGAATTCGTTTTCACTGGGTGCCTGCCGTATCAATAAACAAAATTAACAAAAGACTTAACTCTGTTTCGTTGACAATCAGCCGTAGACGAGAGTCTTCATGCATGGCTGATTGTCAACGAAACGGAGTTAAGTCTTTTGTCAAATCTGCTTTTTGCTACAGCAGGCACCCAGTGAAAACGAATTCGTTTGTTAAAATTATGAAAATGTAAGGGCTACTTTAAACAAACAGAACTTTGTTATTCCTGGCTCATTTTTATTGATTGAGGTATATGAAAGAGCAGAAAATGAACTTTCTAGAAATATGAATTTTTCTTTGAAATTCAGATACCGCCCGCCAAATGTATATTTGGTTTCCTTCCTTCAAATTGCTTTTAATCACTCATGCGTGAAATGTGCATCACGTGAGTAGCATCAACTGAAAGAGGAGACTCTAAGCTTTCCAAATATGTATCATTCATTAATTATGGTTGTGATTAAGTTATGATAAAACATAGATACTTCTCGGTTTCGTTTTTTCTGGGACGCACTGTATATAGGAAAGATCTAAGACTGCTACAAAGTCTATATTGGAATCAGTTTGCATGCATCAGGGTAGAAGGAGAGTGTAGTGAATATATTAACATCAGACGGGGAGTCAGACAGGGTTGTGTTATGTCACCAGACCTGTTCAATATGTATAGTGAAATCATTCCAAGAGAATTGGAGAATGAAAATGGGATACTAGTGGGTGGCCATTCAATCACAAATATTAGAAATGCTGATGACACTGTTTTATTATCTAATTCAGAGAAAGATCTCTAGAGACTCCTCTTGGATGTACCGGTAATTGTAAAGGAAAGTGAGAGAATGGGACTAGAGATCAACTATAACAAGACAAAGTGTCTGGTGGTCTCCAAGAAGAGCAGTCCAAAATGTAACTTGAAACTGAAAGAACAGATTATTAAACAAGTCTCCTCTTTTAACTACCTCGGCAGCATCATCACTGAGGATGCCAGATGTGAGACAGAGATCAAGAGAAGGATAGCTCTCGCTAAATCTGCATTTTCAAAGTTAGGCAAAATTCTGACAAATCGCACAATGGGTATGAGGACCAGAATAAGAGTACTGAATTGTTACATCTACCCAGTTCTTATGTATGGTAGTGAAACATGGACTTTAGCCTCTGATACTAAAAAGCGTTTGGAAAGTTGCAAAATATGTTTTTTTAAGAAGAATTATAAAAATTCCTTGGACTGACAAAGTTAGTATTGAGGAAGTTCTTTGAAGACCTGAAGTGCAAAGGAAAATGATACGTGAGATGTTGATTAGGCAGTTGAAGTTCATGGGTCACATTACATGTAAGGAAGGCCTATAATTGCTTTGACAGGGAAAATTGTGGGAAGGAGGAGTAGGGGAAGAAGGAGGATACTGTGGATGGACAGTCTGCAGAAATTTTTGGAAGAGAGAGGAGTGAAAGAACTGGGAGTGGTGCTAATAGAGAAGGCTAGGAGTTGAGGGTTGTGGAACAGCATGATCGCCAAAGTCAATCGATGTGGCACTTAGAGAGAGAGAGAGTGCTTGTGTCTTGCTTGTGTCTAACACTATTATGGACTATAAAACTTGAATCTTAAACATACAACAACAACTTTCTAAATTGTATGAAACCTTTTAATTTAAAAAAAAGATTACCGGTACAAACAAATTAAGCTTTGTTGATTTCTTACAGCTTCGCTGAGGTATGCATCACTTTGCGTAATCGAGGAACTGATGCCTACAAGCCAGACGTGTATGGATCGTCCATTACAGTAATGAGAAGAATACTCAGAGAGGGCAGAAGCGGCTACACAATAATGTCCGCTAAGGGTAAAGTGATAAGCAACAAATGGGATGAGCTGTCCCACATCATGGATCATTTCAACATTCAGGTAATAATGGTAATATTAATAGCCCCAGTCATTGGATTCAATTGCTAATCCGAACATGATAGTACACACGCTCCTCTCCCTGGGGAGTATTCCAGCCAGGCGCTTTTTTACAAGTGCTCACATGCCAATCCAACCATATTATCGCATCCTACCAGGTACCCAACAACTGGGTGGAGAGTGACAAATGTAGATTAATGTCTTGCCAAAGTACATTAGTGGCGGGTGGGACTCGAACCTTGAAATAAGTGATGCACTGTCCGTTGACAAATCCACTAGACCACAACACACGATTGAGGCAAAAATTGATGGGAGAGGTCAGATGGAGAAGGTAAGATAATGATGTAGACAGGAGCGTTGCTAAAGGGGGGTGCGGGTGCGACACCTCCCCCCCCCCCCCCCTCCCCACCTATCAAGATTTTGTCGGTAAAATTGCGCTGCCGTCAGGAAAAATGAGCAAAGGGGGAGAGAAAAATTGAAAGGGAAAGAAAAAGAAAAGAGAAAGGAGAGGGGGAAAAAGGAAAAGAAAGAAAAGAGAAGAGAAGAAAGATAGAAAAAAGGAAAAGAGAAAGGAGAGGGGGAAAAAAAGGAAAGAGAAGAGAAGAAAGAAAGAGAAGAAAGGAGAGGAGAGAGGGGTAAGAGCGTGATAGAGGAGGGGCTGGGAGTTAGAAAGAGAGAGGGGGCCGGTTGTTGGGTGGAGCTAGAAAGATGCGTTGCTGTGTTGGGTCAGCTGTGTCGGTATTCTCGCTCAATCCTCGTGTACTATATCAATGCAGAAGTTTGAATTAGATGTGAGATTAGGTGAATGTACATGTATAATGTCGGTTGGCCGGCAAATTTTGTTTATTTATTTATTTATTCTGTTTTATTTAAACAGGGTAGCCCCGTCAGTAATCAAAGTACTGTTTTCCAGGGGGTCCTGTAAACAATTGCAACATACAATATGAAGATACAAACTACTTGAACAATACAAACAATATGAACATCATCGAAAACATCAATACATAGTAACATATAATAGAAAATAAGAAAAGAAGGCCTACGAACTGTGACGACTTCGAGAGAGACTACAACTATAATATTTGTATTTTCCCGAAGTTTCAACAACAATCATTAAAAATCATTGTCAAATTCATTGCCAACCTTATAACTATAATATCAACAAAAGAAAATGTGTTCAAAAACCGAGATTTTTCTGTTCTAGAGCAATGCTCTTACCGATCGTGCCACGTCAACTGGTTGATAACTGACGTTGCACATTTCTTTTATATAGCTATGATGCTGACTAGTCTTGCGAAATACATCATATATTTATGAGGTCAAGGAAAATGACCATGAGCACATGCGCAGGTGTAGGAAAATTAGCCTCTGGCCCCGGGTTTATAGGGGTCAAATTTGTAGACATTGGCACAATTGCATTAACATATTTGCTGGTAATTTGTGGCTATAGTTTTGTCGGTAATCGGTGGCCTCTACACCCCCCCCCCCACTGAAAAAGGTTAAGCGACCCTTATACCCCCAGTACCCAAATCAAGGAAATAAAATTCTTGGTGTTGGGTAGATTAGCAAAACGTTGTGACATGAAAGATGCGTCTGGAACCCAATGGGTGTAAATTGTATTTGATATTGGTGAATTAAAAGTTGTAATTTGACAATATAGTTGTAATCTGAATGGTATATTGCATATCGTTTAGTGTATAATCATAATCATAATCATAACCATGCTGCATAGAGGTAGTATGTGATTTATGTCGTAAAATTATGCATTTTATGTGTCTGATATAGGCTTCATTTCCACTCGGTTTTGCCACTTCAAGAACTCCTAAATCAGCAAGTTAGTTTATTACTTTTATGAAATGTGGAATTGTTATTCCTTTTCTTTTCTCACCCATGTTTGAATCCTGTTTTCCTGCCGTTTTACTAAATGACAATGAATTGGTACACAAGCATTCTTAGTTTTGCTGGGTTTTTTTTTACACTAACAAAATAACGTGAACAAATAATTGTAATGCTTGTTCATTTTACACAATTTAGCTTTTTATGTCCCCTACAAAATTCATGACCATGCATGACTTTCTGATTGACATTTGACATCTTTTTTTTGTTTGTCCCTCAGGTTGATTGACCTTTGACATCTGTTTTTTGTTTGTCCCTCAGGTTGATTGACCTTTGACATCTGTTTTTTTGTTTGTCCCTCAGGTTGATTGACCTTTGACATCTGTTTTTGTTTGTCCCTCAGGTTGATAACCCTGTATCTATCATGAACCAGGAGACGAGTAAGAACTTTCTCCTCAAGCAAAGTGCCAAGGACAAGTATAAGGTTTGATGAGATACTCTTCTAACTATTATATTCCTTGTTGGTATTCAACTCTTTCGAAATATGAAGGGTAATACATTTGTTGCCTAAATCTACTGTGTCACAAATATCTGTTAATTTAGATTACCTAGATTTCTTGATAAGATAAATTCCATGTTTGTTTGTATTCTGACCTGAATAATATAGTAATAATGACTGCTTTGAGAGACATACGGCGTGTTTCTATCTAAAGCCATTATCCGGTTAATGGCGGATAAGGGATAAATTTTTCCTAATAGAAACACACTTTCTTCGGCATTATCCTTCTTTTAGAAGGAAAATGCAGGGGAAGCTAACCGGATAACGTAGGTAAAAACACACCCCGTTCCGATTGAGTGCACATACCGGGGAGAAACCGGAAATAGGAGTGATCACTTGAACAGAATATTTTACCCTGACGCGGGCGACACTACAATAACGGTTTGACCTAGCTGTCCCACAATACTTTGCGGTGACCTAATTAGCTAGAGTTCGATGAACTTTATCACAGCCTTTTTTCTGGCTAGATCGGAATGCGCGTAGATATTAACTGCCCTTACCTGGCATTATATGCTTATTTCTTCAACCGGATAAATTCAGTATAACTAATAGAAACACGCTGATAGTATAGTATTAATGACTGCTTTGAGAGAAATAGTTGTTTTTATACGCTCAAGGGAAGGTTAGAATTGTGCTATTGCCCGAGGCGTGCCGAGGGCAAGAGCCCAATTGTAATAAAAAACAGCTATTTCTCGAATATTAAAGCAGTCATTAATACTTTTATATATCGAAAAAATTATGACACCACCTTGGCCTTTCTCTAGTTTATCTGCACGGTTGTTTTTTATGAGTGTTTCTTTGAGAGTAGACTAGATCTAGATCTAGATTCTAGTCTAAGCAAGATATTTTTACAATTTTAGGGGTGGGCCGCCCCTGTGGGGAATATGGAGAAAAACCTGCGCTTTCATATGACACCTCACTTATTGAGTATCACCTTCAGGATCACGAGCAATATTAGTTTGAATCTCTGGTAATTAAAACATCGACCAATCTAGAATGATCGAGTGCGCAATGGCCAACGGAAATGCATAGGGATGTGTGTAATCTCTACGAGAAGGATCTGCATCTGTCCGTGACGTACAAATCACTACAATCACCAGCATCTGGATGTCTCGTACTAGAATCTAGATCTAGGCCTACTGAAAAAAAAATTATGGAAGATTTCACATACCCTTTTTGGTGTTCTTGCTGTCAGCATGTCTCACATTTGATCCTCATCCAGAAGTTGAATCTTGGGAGAGTTTCTACAGCCATTTTTGCCTTGTTTGAATCGAGGTATATTGCCGTACTAAAAATGCCGACCAATTCTTCGCACACGTACGGTATCCGCGATCGCTCAAACCATTTTTTAACATGTAAACCTATGGGTAACCATGGTTACTGGGATTTTGGAACAATTTTTTAGAACTATTTCCCGGTAACCATGGTAACTGGGATTTTAGAACTATTTTATTGAACTATTACATGGGTTTGGAATTTTACCAGGAATTTTACAGGAATAGTTAAAGTTTATGAATGCAATTTCGACCAATTAGATGGCTGGATTTCTTAAGTGAGGTATATAATTGTTTTTATACGCTTATGGGGAGGTTACAATCGAGCTATTGCCCGAGTGTATAAAAACAACTATGTGTCGAAAATTGAAGCAGTCATTACTTTTATATACTGAAAAAAGAGCCAACTTATGGCACCACCTTGGCTTTTCTCTAGTTTATGTGCACGGTTGTTTTTTGTGAGTGTATCTTTGAGAGTTAGACTAGATCTAAGTATGTAGCATTTCCCCCTAATTCCTCACAAATTTCTTGTTTAAGCATTGCTGAAAAGTACTTAAAAACTCTTGTCGAATTGGAAAAATCTTCATGCTTAATTTATGATGTCGACATTGTTAGAATTGAGGAAATGACGCTGAAGTCTGAATCTAATAGTAAACATTGACCTAGTTCTACGTTGTCCAGCTCCGAATTTGGAAGTTTGTTTACGCTATCGAGGTCTCTGTTGATAACTTGCGGTTAGCCTACATCTAGACCTAAATAATCTCAATATTTTTATGGAGAGTTTCACGTACTCTTTTGGTGTTCTTGCTGTCGGCAGAATTAATCATGTCTTGCAATTGATCATCATCAAGAAGTTGAAATCTAGAAAGAGTTTCTTCAGCCATTTTTGCCTTGTTTGGAAACTATAAGTAGAATCTAGGCCGGATTTAGTAGAACGATCGACATCGTACGTCTTATTAAAAAAATAAAGCTAGCGCGAGCAACCAATTTGCACACACACAATGTATGGTATCCGCGCTCGCTCAAACCAGATTTTAACACGTGAACCAATGGGTATTTCAGCAAGATTGAACTATTTTTTCCCGGTAACTAGAATTTTGCCGGGATTTTACTGATTTACTCTAGAACTATTATATAGGTTTGGCATTTATTTACGGGAATGGCTAAAACCACGACTGCAATTTCGACTAATCAGATGGCTGGATTTCTTAAGTGAGGTATATAATCAATTATAGTACATGTTATTTCAATGTCTGTTTTCGTCTCGTCTGCATAGTAAAAAGCAAGACATTTAGGCGCCCCTTTTCAGGTGGCGGCAATTTAGCGGCGGCGGCGGCAGCGTCAACATCAAAAACTTAACCTAGGTTAAGTTTTTGAATTTTGAATATGATTTTAAAAGTATAGGTTGTTATTCACTGAAACTTGGACTAAAGGGTTATCAAGTATTCTCAATCATGTAAATAGAATTTCAGGTCACAGAGTCAAGGTCAAAGGTCGTTTCAGGTCAACAAACTTAGACTATGTTGTAGCATCATCATCAAAAACTTAACCTCAGGTTAAGCTTTTGAATTGTTAATATAATTTTGAAAGTATAAGTTCTTATTCAATGAAACTTGAACTAAAGGGTTATCAAGTATCTCCAATCATATGACACAAATTCCAGGTCACAAAGTCAAGGTCAAAGGTCGTTTTAGGTCAGTAAACTTGAATTAAGTTTTTCAAAACTTAGTATGAGAATTAATAACTCAATTTTTGTTATTTGATCATATTTCATGAAAGTTATCTATCTTGGTACAAATAATAGGAAATAATTCTTCTGATGATTCTTAGTCAATATTCACTTCATAATGTTGATTATATTCAAAAGGATTTCATATTTTGGGGCCTGCTAATAGGCCACCCTGCCGATAAATAATGTCCAAACCTCCATTTTTCATCATATCGTATTGCGTAATGCAGGTGAGACCGCCGAGAGCATCCCTTGTTTGTCTAAAGAGCAGTTTAATATTTCATCCTGATATTTTATGGGTTTGACTAACATTGTTTTACTATACCCATTCCCCAGCACCCTTTTTGTTCATCTGATATCCAATCCAATCCAAAAGATATTTGGTATAGCGCCCTTTTTCTTGCAGTTACAAAGCGCTGCACCCACGCTCCACAAAAATGTAAAAGAAGAAGAAGAACAAATCGTTTAGCACCTTCAGAAGCCATGCTAAGGTGACATCTGAATTACAAATGTAACCTGGGCTGAGAACACTTAGGAATTTTTGTTTTCTTCTCAAAGTATTCATTATTTTAAGGAAATAAACTTTAATTTAGCCAAGGTCAGATGAGGCATCATTTGTTGATCTTACTAATTAAAAATGCTTAAAACTTTTTGTTTTGACTAATCTTTACATTGTTTCTATTCCATAATGCATATATGATTCTAAGAGGATTTGTAATATAACATCCTAATTGTTATCTGATTCAATTTTCTTGTGACATTGATGCATCAATAGCCCACTAGAAGGTCATTACCTCAATTGACAGTACATAGCTCTTACAGCGCTTTTCGTGGGCAGCCGAATTACATTAATATGAATTTATGGCAACTTTTCCATCAAAATACAGGAGATTATTCAGATTACCGTTAACTTTCTTAAAGATCCATCCAAACTCATCAATCATCAATAGAAAAGAAACATATTGTGTTTGTGGCTAAATATACTTTTCAGCTCCAACCAAAATGGTATGTCAGTATGGGTTATATAATTCTGTAAACAATTTGCTATTCAAGGATACCTCATGCACATAAAGCAAATTTGATTCTGTTAAGCTATGGGAGATCAATCTAGGCTACAAGAAAAAGTGACAACTAATTCATCTTTGAAAATGTTCAGGCTCTCAAGGTGCCAATTAACTATTTGGCCATAGTTCAGTTTAAAAAAAACAGAGCCACATAGCTCTTACAGCTTTTTTGTGATCTGAATTTATGGCAAATTCAACCCCCCCCCCCCCCCCCCCCCACTGCAGTTTTTCCTGAAGGCAACTCAATTGGAGCAGGTCTGCGACGACTATCGTGAAATCATGCTAAATAAGGAAATGACAGACGAGAAGGTCAAGCAACAGAGTGCAGTAAGTTCTTCATTTAACTGTTTAAAAAAAAAAACTTCTATCCCTTGCAATCTGTTACCAACACCTAAAACAAATTTTAATTTCACACAATATTTGTGATGTGTATGTTTTGATGACATGTGTTTTTGTTTCTTTTTCCAACACTTCAACAAATTGTTGTAATGTATTCACAGGACAATTTTAAAATAGTACTTCGACACTGAAAGTTTGAAAATTCTAATCTTAATCTTTATCTCTTCACCTCATCGACAGAAACTTCCTGCCCTGGAGTATGAGGTATTGGAGATAGAACAGAAGTTCAAGGCGTTGACCTGTCTTCATGATTTGACCAATAAGAGAGAGGAGCTAATCAACCAATCGGCTTGGGCACAAGTTGCAGAGTTGGAAAGGGTGAGAAGTCAGTAACAGAGGCATTATGTTTTCGGGTTGTCCGTCAGTCCGTCCGTACGTACGTACGTCCCGTTCACGTGATCGCGTTATCTCAAGAACCGATTGATGGATTCCTGCCAAACTTATGTCATGTATGTATCCTCCAAAGCTAATTAGATTTTTTGGGGTCATGAGGTCAAAGGTCACAGGGCTCATTATACATGCGAAAAAAGCTCGTGATCGCGTTATCTCAAGTGCCTCAAAAAAGTAAAAATCTTTGAGTGACCAGTTTTACCATACCGGTACTCATTTTCCCCAGTAGGCTGTAGTGTTATAAAAACCGTTAGGAAAACAAAAAGTGAAATTTTGATTTCCAATCATGAATATCTTGATAATCAGACGGGCAATCGGCATGTAAAAGTCATGGGATTCCTGACTGACCTAAAGGTGTATAATTATGATTTCAGCATGAGCTAAATCCAGGATTTTGTTTCAGAATCTGAGGCAATCTTACAGAGTCACATTAAGATTCCTGTTTTTATGCCTCCGTTACGAAGTAGCCGGAGGCATTATGTTTTCGGGTTGTCCGTCCGTCCGTACGTCCCGTTCTCGTGATCGCGTTATCTCCAGAACCGATTGATGGATTCCTGCCAAACTTAGGTCATGTATGTATCTTGCAGAGCCGATGAATTGATTAGATTTTGGGGTCAAGGGGTCAAAGGTCACAGTGCTCATTATGTATGCAAAAATAGCTTGTGATCGCGTTATCACAAGAACCGATTGATGGATTCCTGCCAAACTTAGGTCATATACGTATCTTGCAGAGCCAATGAATTGAATAGATTTTGGGATCATGAGGTCAAAGGTCACAGTGCTCATTATGTATGCAAAAAAAAACTTGTGATCGCGTTATCTCAAGAACCGATTGATGGATTCCTGCCAAACTTAGGTCATATATGTATCTTGCAGAGCCAATGAATTGATTAGATTTTGGGTCACAAGGTCAAAGGTCATGGGGCTCATAATATATGCAAAAATAGCTTGTGATTGCATTATAATAAGAACCGATGGACGAATTACCATCACACTCAAGACATGTATGTATCTTGCAAAGCCAATGAAACTGATTAGATTTTAGGGTCATGAGGTCAAAGATTAAAGGGTCATACATGTATATTAAAAATAGCTTGTAATCACAATATTCTGAGAACCTCTTAATGGATTACCATTAAACTTGAATTTGAAAAATTGCTTCTGTTTTGGTTTGTGAAACCGCTCTTTGGCAGAGGCATCATTTTCGACTGTGCGCAGTCTAAGTTCCATCTAGTTTAGTATTCTTTTTAGAAGTTAGAACCTTAATCAGGTAGTAGATGTTTGTTTAGATTTCATAATATCTATTACAATTGTCATTTCTTCGAAAATTGGATCGCAGTCGGATCGTGCGGGGCATGCTGGGTCTAATACAAGTGTCTTAGAAAAGTAGTTGCGTGGGTGCAATCATGAGAAACAATCTCGCAAACATAGCGACTTTGTGCTCTCATATATATGAGCAGAAATTTGTTGCGACAAACTCCTACTAAAAACTATATAGTAGCGAAATCTGTAATAGCGAGTTAGATTGCTACGGCTGCTGCGCTCTCCTATATAAGAGCGAAATTTAAATAGCGAGTTAGATCGCCACATTTCATGGCGCTCTCCTACTAGTAGCGGCGAAATTCGAATAGCCAATCATTTTGATTTACTTTAAAAAACAAGCTTCTTATTGACGTATCTTACATGATTAAGTTTTGTTGAGTAGTATTCTAGCCCCCTTTGTATGTAAGTAAGGGGACTCCAGTTGCGGACCCATGATCTGTTAGGGCGAGGCGCTGGCCTGTAAATTTAAAGATTTTTGTGCAGTGCACCCCGACCGGAAATGTTGTCCCCCCCCCCCTAACCTCTCGTCCACAGGATGTTTTGGACAACAAAATATAAATGCCTCTTAATGGCCATCACCCCCCCCCCCCCTCCCACCACCACCACCCTCCCCTGTTCATTTAGGGCCTTTTTAGTAGGTGCTCCATCCAATAATACTTCATCTACTTCCTATCATGAGCGTCAACTATTTTTTTAGGGGGTACATCATATTAAATCCCCCCTCTACGGTTTGGCGTCAATGGGGGGGGGGGGAAGGTTAATTTGGGGGCCAAAAAAGGGAACAACTGGGGAAAACAAGGAAAAAATTAGGAAAAAATGTATTTCTTTTTTCTTTTTCAATTTTTGTCCAAAACTTGTCACAGGCAAACAGACTGTGTGATTCCTTGCATATCACTCACAGCTGTGGTGCCACATCATTGCCTGTGGCTGTCGTTGAGAAAGCACCCTTCTTCAGTCCTGTCGACTTCTTGTTCTGGGAGGTGCCTCTACTGCCCTGATCCTTGGTAAGAAGCCTTCCGTAGACCGGATCATTCTCCTCGTCGGCTACACCTTGGACAAAATCCACCAGGTCAAAAATGTTAGGAAGTCTATCCTCTCGCCTGATTCTTCGTACCACACTCAGCCATCTCCCGCATAAGTATAGTGGTAGCCGTTCAACTATCTTGACAAGGACTAGCTGTGGTGACAAATCACCAATGTAACCCATGGCATCCAAAGTCAGTGAGCAAACTTGCAGTTCATCTGCAAATTATCTTAGGGCTCTCTTGTCCCGTCCGGTGATCTTCCGCCCTCCGGTCACTTTCCGGATCCATGCATCAGCAATCATGAAGGGCGTACCAAACCTCTCTTGTAGATCTAGCGGGCATCTCCTTCACAGTAGTAGAGTAGAAGGGTCAGCTTGGCACTGTCCGGAATACTGATACAGTCTGTCGAGTTCTCAAACGCCCTCCAAAACTCCCAATTCTTGAGGGGGCTGCCATCGTTTGTCATCATTTGTGTTTGAGGCACAGTAAGGGACTCCAACAATTGCCTCTGTTGTTTCTGTTCCTCCTGCAAAATCTGCAGCAACAAAGTCTCTGTTGGCTTCGTACTCGGTTCAGCCTGTGTCTCAGCATCAGATATCTTCATCCTGGTATCAATATCAAGCTGAGCTTTACGCTGTTTCAAAGCTAACTCCTCCTTTTCCAGCGCCATCTTCTGTTTCAGTGCTTTAGCCTCAACAGCTAAAGCAGCTCTACGTGCCATAGTCCGCAGTCGCACTGAAGATGAAGTGCTCCCACACTGACTGGCCGAATCTTCAGGACGGACTCCACCCTCAAGGTTTCCTTTGGCATTTTCTTGTTCTGCAGTTCTCATTGTAACTGGCTGTCTGTAGTCTGCTGTGGACCTGGAAGCTTTTGTTGAACTGATGTAGGAACTATGACGTTATGAGTATTACGTAAAGACCAACTGCAATGACGACTCCACACCAATGCCCTTGCGTGGATACCAATGAGTGGTTCAACCTTTAATGAAAGATAGAACAGATAAAACAAATAATCAGCATTGCTGATATACATATCCATCACGCAATTAAAACAATCAAGTTTGATGTAACAAACGTTTCCAAATGCCTAGAACCGAATAATAACAACAAATGACATTATTATCCTTGATTCCTGTATCAAAATAATCCCTACATTCTTCTGTACAATCATGCAATTTGACCTGACCTACTTTCTGTTATTTTGTACTAAATTTTCCTTTTACCTCAAATGCTACTTTCCCTAGCTAAATAATTTAGACTTTCATTTTCTGTTCATAATTAAATCATTCTCTTATACATTCATAGAGCTTCTTGCTCATTCATAATATCATAACCTTACTCGGATACTTCATACTTTTCCAGCATGAATTATCTTATATGCCACTTACACTAACAACTTACATGCAAAACGTATGGATGTTCTTGGATTCTTATCCTATTTCATACATCACATCAATCCACCATTAACATCAGGCAAAAGAGTAAATATTGAGCTAATATAATATGCAGTGATTTTCTACTCACAACATTGGGCTGTCTCAGGAAAACAAAATTAACAGTAGACTTTCAGTGTAATAAACATGAATCAAATCCCGCCCTCTACGACCTGAATGCAGAATCGAGCTAAAAGCCCCGCTTATGACGTCACAATATCAAATTGGGAAAAACTTGTATCAACATTACCAATCATGTGAAAGTATATGCCTACTAATTGATATATTTGGTAAATTATCATATCGATCCGACCTGAATCTCTCTAAGTGCCATACCGTTTGACTTTGGCGATCATGCTGTTCAACAACCCTCGGCTCCTAGCCTTCTGTATTAGTACCACTCCCAGTTCTTTCACTCCTCTCTCTTCCAACAATTTCTGCAGACTGTCCATTCAAAGTATCGTCCTTCTTCCCCTACTCCTTCTTCCCACAATTTTCCCTGTTAAAGCAAGATTCTCTAGACCTTCTTTACGTGTAATGTGACCCATGAACTTCAACTGCCTAATCAACATCTCACGTATCATTTTCCTGTGCACTTCCGCTCTTTTAAGAACGTCCTCATTACTATATTTGTCAGTCCAAGGGATTTTCATCATTCTTCTTAAAAAACATATTTCGCAACTTTCCAAACGCTTTTTAGTATCAGAGGCTAAAGTCCATGTTTCACTACCATACATAAGAACTGGGTAGATGTAACAATTCAGTACTCTTATTCTGGTCCTCATACCCATTGTGCGATTTGTCAGAATTTTGCTAACTTTGAAAATGCAGATTTAGCTAGAGCTATCCTTCTCTTGATCTCTGTCTCACATCTGGCATCCTCAGTGATCATGCTGCCGAGGTAGTTAAATGAGGAGACTTGTTTAATAATCTGTTCTTTTACAACTACATTCAGGAGTCTCTCGAGATCTTTCACTAATGCAGAAAATAAAACGGTGTCATCGGCATATCTAATATTTGTGATTGGACGGCCTGGATAGATATCGCAAATGCAATTCAACATTGGACATTTGGGCATATATTTATGCTTTTTTTTGCGAAGTTAGGTTGAAGTATTGCCATCTCATCCTCTGAAGGCAATATTTAAACGATATTGAATGGATATTTTGCACCCAAAACCCTTGATTCGCAATTTTACCACTACCGGTTTATATCTTTAACTGTTACCTTTTATTTATTCATTAGTCTATCAGTACACTATTAAGTATCTGCCAATGCATCTTTATACATGAAAATGAGTTAGAACTTAGAATAGAGATATAAATTGTGATCTATTTCCATCATGATTGCCGCGATTTTCAACTTTTTATATTGTTTTCATGAATAGAGGTGTGAAATCAAAGCTTGGAATTGTGATGATCCAGGCCATGTATACTGAATTTTGATAATCATTATTCAAGCAAAGTTTTCTCAACGAAGTCTAACTTTGAGATGGTGTGAGAGTGTTGCTCTTAGGGCTCATTCAGTCCATGTTTAACTTTTAATTTTTTTGTCAGATTTGCGAACATTTAGTGCCGGCCATGTGAAAGTTTCTATAGCAAGAATGTAAATTTTCAGATCGGGCGCAAAAAATTAAAAAAGGCCGGCGTCTGGTACTCATTTTTTATGTCTAACAGGGCGCCGAAAGTCGGGGACTGTAAGGTAAAAAAGCCTGATTACGGAAAGGCTTGGGTCTGTTAATGAAAGTACAGGCTCACATTTAGTACAAGATCAAAGCAAGAGCATTCAAACATTTCAGGGATTGATATATCAATTGTTGATACATGGTACTCATCATCATCATCAACTTCAGGTGGCGCTGTAAAGCGCTGCTGTGGTCTTCACGAGAGCACGCTATGCAACTCTTTCACCTGCCATTTGTGTTGCACCTTTCATTCCTTGTCCAGACACTTTCTTGATATCATCAGTCCAAGATATTGGTGGACGACCTCTACCCCGTTTTCCTTCGACTGCTCCTTGCAGTATTTGCTTCTCAACTCCTTCAGATCTCCTAACAATGTGCCCAAAATAGTTTAGTTTTCTCTCCATGATTCCCCTTCTGATGGTCAAGTCTGTTCCAATCTTTTCCAGGACCCACACATTTGTCTTTTTATCTTTCCATGACACCTGCAACAGCCTCCTGTAGCACCACATTTCAAAGGCATCAACTCTCTTTCTGTCATTCTTTGTCATGGCCCAGGACTCACTCCTGTAAGTCGCAATAGAGAAAGAAGTTGCTTGAAGCAGACGAACCTTCAGACTGAGAGATAGGCCTCGGCTCTTCCAGATGTGAGACATATTCTGTACTGTTGATCTCGCCATTGCAATCCTTCTCCTTATCTCTGTGGTGCTCTCTCCTTTGGTAGTGATGATTGAGCCCAAGTACTCGAACCGATTTACTACTTCAATCTTATTTCCAGCTACGGTGAAGTCAGTGTTATTATCATCTCTATCGACAACCATTATTTTTGTCTTTTTGGTGTTCAGAAGAAGGTCTTTCTCTTCACTTGCCTGTTTGATGCGATTCAACAAATCCATCAGCTCTTTTCTGCTGCTGCAAACGAGAGTAGTGTCGTCAGCATACCTTAGGTTCGTGATCTTTTTACCTCCAAACTTGACTCCCCCATTGAATCCTTCCAGAGCATTTCTCATGATTTTATTTATTTATTTATTCATGTTTTCTTTATAAAAGCAGGGTAGTCCCATTCAAGCCGCAAGGCCTGCTTTACAAGGGAGCCCTGCTGTAACAAACAATAATTACATTTCAAATATCTTACAAATGAATACACATAAAAATACACAAAATATACAATAAAAAACAAAACATAATATAAACAAACTATTAAACATTTCATACAAATATATAGGAAATTAGATGAAAATGGAAGAGGAGAGAGAGTAAACGAAAGAGAGAAAGAGAGAGAGGGTGGTAGGAATACTTCATGATCACAAAATTAACTCACTTGAATTTCACGGAGATTTCGTTTAAAAATGGGTAGTGAGGCGGAACATTTGGTAATTATGGGTAGTGAGTTGAATAGCTTTGCTGCTGTGTACGAAAAGGTTCTGGGTTTGGCAAGGTACAATTGATGCATTGAAACTGATCTCGTGGGATACGGGTTAGCACTTTGAGGTAGAGCATGTTTTAGATAAACAGGAGCAAGATTATTCAGGATTTTATACATAAGTACTTGATAATTGTATTCCAATCTCTGTTTGACGGATTGCAACTTTAAAGAATTTAACATAGATTGTACAGGCGTATAATAATCTACATCTAATACTAAACGACAATATTTGTTTTGACATTTCTGTAGTCGCTTTAAATCTTTCATTTTCAGGGATCCCCAAACAGTTGAACAATAATCAATGTGAGGAAGAATTAAAAAATAATATAAATGAGTAAATACACGTTTTGTCAAACAGTGCTTAATCCTCCGCATACATATAAGCGAGTTCATAATCCTTTTAACAACATCATTGACATGGGGAGACCAATCTAAGTTCTGATTTACAATAACACCCAGATATTTAAATTTCGTTACATTTTCTATAAGTTTACCATTCATTTTTATCTGTAATTTGACTGGATTCTTCTTCCTTCGACTTGAAAATAACATAACTTTAGTTTTGTCTGTGTTAACAACTAGTCCATTTTCATTCATCCATTCACATAAAACTAGTATGTCATTTTGTAACTGGGTTTGAACAGCTTGTACTCCATAACCAGAGGAGAAAATGGCAGTGTCATCTGCGTACAAAGAAATGTTAGTAGTTGAATGCAAGGATAGATCACATATGTCATTAATGTACATACAAAATAGTAGCGGGCCCAAAATTGAACCCTGCGGTACCCCAGAATGAACTGGGAGGAAATCACTTCTAATGCCCTTGTATGACACACATTGGTTTCTTCCCACTAGGTAAGACTCAAACCATGATAATTCTGTTCCACAGATGCCGAAATAACCGATCTTTTTAATAAGAAGATCATGGGGGATGATATCAAAAGCCTTTCTCAAGTCTAAGAAAACAGCACCGGTAAATCGCCCTTTGTCAAGGTTATCGTATAACAATTCACAAATCTCTGTTAAACATGTTGAGGTGGAATGTTTACTCCTAAAGCCGGACTGCCGATCGGACATCAATTCTTCATTATAAAGATATTCCATCAATTGAGAGTGGACTGCTCTTTCCAACACTTTGGAAACAGTGGACAAGAGGGAGATAGGACGAAAGTCACTTAGTTCGTGACTAGTCTTTGTTTTGGGAATAGGGACTATGTTAGCCATCTTAAAGTCGTTTGGGATACGCCCAGATTGTATTGACTGATTGAAAATACGAACAATAGGAATGGCAACCAATTGAGCACTAAGTTTCAACAATCTAGGGTGGAGGTCGTCAAGTCCCACAGATTTCGAACAATCAAGGTTATTTAGTTCTTTTTTTACAAATTCGGTGGTTACCTCTTTGAAAACGAATCGAGATTGTACTTTACTTAGTCTTTTAATAGCATTAACACCGTTATCTTTTATTTTATGAGAGCCTTCCTCTCCATGAATCGATTGAAATATATTGCTGAACATTGTATTAAACTCTGTTGCTATTTTTAAGGGATCCAGGGGCGGATCTAGCTTTTTGCTAAGGGGGGGGTTTGACCAAAATAATGACGATGCGGAGCATCGTCCACGAGCCGCGAAGCGGCGAGCCGATTTTTTTGTGGGTGTTTATTTGAACCCCGTAAGTGATGTTTTCCTGGCATCTATTAACACAATGGAGACCATAAAAAGCAGTGCATGATAACGTCTTTTTAAATCAAGTAACAGTTAAATAAAATAATGACGATGCGGAGCATCGTCCACGAGCCGCGAAGCGGCGAGCCGATTTTTTTTGGGGTGTTTATTTGAACCCCGTAAGTGATGTTTTCCTGGCATCTATTAACACAATGGAGACCATAAAAAACAGTGCATGATAACGTCTTTTTAAATCAAGTAACAGTTAAATACACAGTTATATCCAGAGTTATCATGTGTTTGGTTAAGTTACCAGATGAGTTGAATATCTTCTCACAATATTTGCACTTGAAAGGGTTTCTCTCCAGCGTGCGTTCTTTTTTCTTTCTTTTTTTCTTTTTTTTCTCTTTTTTTTCCCTTTTTTTTTTTTTTTTTTTTTTTGGGCCACCCAAGGGGGGGGTTTAAACCCCCTAAACCCCCCCCGTAGATCCGCGCCTGGGATCGGATACAATTTCGCCTTCAATTACAATGTGTGAACATTGATTAGCCTTGTTATCAGGCAACAACTCTTTTACAATATTCCAGGATTCTTTCATATCTTTGCTACTCTCTATTTTACTTCGATAATAAGCCTTTTTCAACTTTTTGTTAAGGATATTAGCTTTGTTTCTCAATGAAGTATATTTCTTCCATAGAGCGGTAGTTTTATTTTCATTTCTGAAGTTATTGCATTTAATTTTATGAAATTGACTTTTGCAATAGTCTCTATCTCTTGCTAGTTCTTTATAAGCCGAGGTTATCCATGGAGACCCTTTAACTTTTTTACGCACTGATACATAGGGTGCATGTTTGTCAGAGAGTTTTAGAAAGACATCTCTAAACTTGTCCCACATAACATCAATATCAGTAACATTTATAAACATTTCACTCCAATCAATATCTTCAATATCATTGAGAAATGCATTTTCATTGAAAAGTTTAAAAGACCGAAAGCGTGAAATTTGAGGCAACGAAATGGGTGTTTTTAGTTTTGTAACCACATATACTAAGGAATGGTCGCTAAACCCGATAGGCTGTACACCTGAGTGTAATTCTCCTAGTGCCTTTGATACAAGAACCAGATCAATCGGGCTTTTACTAAAAGGGGTCACACGAGTTGGCCTGTTAATGAGCTGCATTAAACCCAAAGATTCACCAATTTCAATCAACCTATTGGACAAAGAATTAACTGTTAGCATGTTACAATTTAAGTCACCCAGCAGTATTATTCTGTCTGAGAGCGAAAATACTTGTTCTAGATTTTCCTCTAATTCTTCGAAAAAGGATACAGAAGAGTTTGGTTTACGATAAATAATGCCCACGTACAAACTAGCTTCATTTCTGGGCTTTAATTCAATCCACAGTAATTCTAAGCCTTCGCATTCTAAATCTTGCCTCCTTATAATGTACACTATTTATAATGTAACAACAAACACCTCCTCCTAAATAGTCTCTGTCTTTCCTCTCCAGGTTATAACCTTCTATACAACATGTATTACTACCAATTGTCTCGTCCAACCATGTTTCAGATAACGATATCAAATCGTAATGATAGCGTTTTACAAAGCAGTTAATGTCAGCCGTTTTATTACGAAGGCTTCTTACATTTAAATGAGCAACTTTAAGCCCCTTTTCACTGGGAAATGTAAAATCAGCATGGTTCAACTCACCCACATCTTGATTTGACATGTTAACATTATTATCAGACAAATCTTTGTTTGTCTCTTGTTCATAATCTGTATCATGTAGAAAAGGTAATTGGGAAAATAAACATCTTGTACACTGCCAATTAACAAATTTCTCGCAAGGATCATTATAATTAGCACGTCGAACATTTGCACATTTAATATGAACCCATTTTGAACAATTAGTACACAACACTGCTTTCTGATTTCTCTTTACAGGTTTTTCACATATAGAACAGGGATTACATGTAGTATTTAACCGGGCTTCGTCCAAGTCTCGAGATGCAGCAGGCATATCATCTATGTCATCTAGTTGTGGTATTAATGTTTCAGGTTCACAATGATCATGGAACGGTAGTTCTTGAAATATACATGTATTACAAGTCCAATCAATGTCTCGCTCATAGTCAGATATTGGGACTCCACATTTAACATGGCACCATTGTTGACATCCTATGCACAAAGCCGCATTCTGGTTGCTCCTGACTGAAGTATTACATATCAAGCAAGGATATTTGATGTTAGCTCGACTGGCCATCATTAATTATGGTAAGAAGAAATAAACCAACTGTAGAACGCTTACAAAGATTCAACATGACGGAGATCTCTGATGGGGATTACCTTGTCGTTAGTTGACAAGACAAGAACACGGCCGTCCTGTGTCCAGACACGTTTTACACGCTTCTCTTTGATTTTGTTGACGCAGGCACCGACTATCTCCTGTCTTGATGAAGTAAGATCCTCTTTGATGTATAATTTGGATCCTCGAAGTTTCGACTTGGCTTGGTAGACCAACATCCTCATGTTGTAGCGGACAAACTTCACTATCACAGCTCTCGGTCGATTTTCTGAGCCACGGAATTGGCCATTTTCTGGTAGTGGGCGAGGTGTCACTCGATGACTTCGGTCCAGATCTGTAGGCATGAGGTCAAGATCCAACTTATCTTTGAAAAAATTGAGGGCAATTTTATCAGTATTTTCGTTTTGAGATTCTGGTATTCCGTATATCCGCAACGAGTTGCGTCTAGTATATTGTTCAAGGGATTCGATTGCTGTCTTTTCCCTTCCGAGGCATTGTTCGAGTTTCTCCATTTTGTCTTTCACGTCTCTCACCTCTCTTTTCTTGCTTTCAAGTTCAAGTAGCAGTCCATCATGCACGTTTTGTGAGATTTTTTCTTCGAGTCTCTTACACACAGTTTCATATACAGAGTCAACGATCTGATCAATCACAGGGCCTGACAATAGTACCTTTGTGATTTCCTTACATATCACGTCTTTTAGTTCACTACTCACGCATTCTTCTTCCACGGCTGAGTGACCAGCTGAGTGACCAGCAGGCTGACCATCTGGACTGGCGTCGACTTGACCGTCTCTATCGTGAGTTTCGTCGCCTGAGAGTTCGGCTAGATCTTCAGCTCGACTCCGTGTCTGTATACACTCTCTATTCCTTCCCTTCTTCCTGTCCTTTTTACTCAACATTTTTCCAAAATTCGTGTTCCTTAGAAGTCCACAGCTCCAATAATGGTGCACAATGTAACAATATCACCAGCACAGGTAGGTATGGCACAATCAAATCTCGAATATAGCAGTAAAAAGTGAAATTTAAAAGGTTTCTTTGCGTTGTTCTTTGCGTTGCTCGTTGCTCGTTGCTATCCCCGAGCAGAATAAATGTTAAAAAGGTTCGGAGACAGTATGCATCCTTGACGTACTCCCCTACCAATTCCAAACCACTCAGTATTGCCGTTACTGGTTCTCACTGTTGCTTCTTGGTCATGATAGAGGTTTTTGATCAGTTCGATGATGTGACTTGGGAACCCCATCTTTGCCATTGTATTCCACAATTGAGAGTGGCTCACACAGTCAAATGCTTTGCTATAATCTATAAAGCACAAATAGAGGGGATGTCTGTGTTCTCTGCATTTCTCTATTATGTTTCTAATGTTGACGAGCTGTTCTCTTGTCCCTCTACCTTCACGGAACCCTGCTTGCTCATCTGCGATCTCGGCTTGCAGTTTGATTTTCATTCTTCTGCAAATCAACTTCAGAAGTATTTTGCTTGCATGACCAATCAAGCTGATCGTTCGGTGATTTGCACATTCTTTCAGATCTCCCTTCTTTGGCAATGGTATAAAAACAGCCCTACACCAGTCCTTAGGCCACTCCCTACTTTTCCAGATATTGCAACAGAGACGCCACATCAGGTCAGTACCTTCTTCACCTGTAGCCTTCCACATCTCGGAAGTCAAGTTGTCAAACCCAGGGGATTTGCCATTCTTCAGTTGTTTCATTGCAAGCTCCACTTCTGATCTTAATGGAGGGGTTCCATTTCATCACTTTCCTCCCACTGAGTGTCAACTTGTTCCTGTGCAGCAAACAGCTTGGTACTGTGCATCAAACAGCTTGGTACTATACTGCACCCATCTTTCCTTGATGTCTTCATTTTCCGTCAATGTTTTGCCATTGTCATCATTAATTACATCCAGTCTTGGGGTTCTTTTCTTTGTGATTTCTTTCACAATTGCAAATGCTGCCTTGGAGTTGTTCTTGTGACGCTCTAGGTCCTCACACTTCCCCTCGATGTATTTCCTTTTGTCCTCCTTCACACTACTTGTAACTGCCTTATTGAGTCTCGACCATTCTCCTCTATTGTGTTTTGCTTTTGCTCTCTTCCTGTCATCAGCAATGTCGAAAGTCTGATTTGAGATCCATGGTTGTTTCCGCTTCCTTTTCTTTGGGATGTGGTTCTTTGTTGCATTTTCAACCGTTTCTTTCATGTCTTCCCACAGCTCATTCGGTGTTTGCTCTGCTTCATCGTTTCTCAACAGCAGCTCAAACTTGTTCTTCACTTCCACTGAGAATTGAGAAGGGATATTTTCCACATCATACCTTGTGGGAGCTGAATCACATTTCTTAGCTTTCAGTCTTAGTCTCAGTTTAGCCACAAGCAGCTGATGATCGCTGCCACAGTCAGCACCTGGTCTTGTCTTGACGTTCTGTAGAGAGGTCCGCCACCTCTTCTTGACCATGATGTAGTCTATCTGGTTTCTGGCTCTGTCTCCCGGACTCATCCATGTCCAGAGTCTTCTGGGATGATGCTCAAACCATGTGTTACCAATGATGAAGCTGTTCGCTACACAAAATTCTTCCAGTCGATCACCTCTTTCATTTCTGATGCCAAGACCATAATTGCCAATGTACTCAGATTTTTCCCTCGTTTTACCAATCTTGGCATTCCAGTCACCCAATATTATGAGGAAATCTTTCCTAGGAATGCTGTCTACGACATGGTACTATTGTGATTAATTGATTGTTCTCTTGAAGAACTGAGAACTGAATATACACAACTTGTACCATCTGTTATTTCCCACTTATCATTCCATTTTCACTTTTGTTTATTTAACCTCTGTTATAGGGGAAGGACACCAAAAGGAATGAAGTCCAACGTGAAGAAAACCGAGAGCCCAAGTTTGTTGAGGAAATTCAACAACAGGAGGTATGTGTTGCGAAGTAAATATGAATGGTCATGAAAGTATGATTTAATATGAGGACATTGCCCATGTTTCTTGCATTTTTTATCTAAACATAATTAATATTATGTGTAAGTAAAACAGAATTAGCAAATACGATTTAGTGAAGAGAATATACATATTTCAGGGATGAGATTCCTCCGCCAACAGCGAATTTTTCAGCAATTTCGAGATTTCAAAACCGTTTTATAGTTGTTTTGTTTAACTAATTATCATTCTAACCCTCGCCCTAACCCTGTAAGAGGGTGCTGCCCCCGTAAGCCCTGCCAGGGGCGTTGCTCTTGGACACCCATTTAATCTTCCTCTTTTGGGGGAATTTCTGTCTCATATCCCTCATATTTATCATGCCTTTTTTTCACATCTTTACTTTATTAATATTTTGCTCCTCCAAATAACCCATATTATTCATGATGAAAAATTCAGAAAGACTTGAAGTCACGGCTCGGTGTAAAAATGTCAGAGGTAAAAATGTCAGAGGAAAAAATGTCAGAGGTAAAAATGTCAGAGGTAAAAATGTCAGAGGTAAAAATGTCAGAGGTAAAAATGTCAGAGGAAAAAATGTCAGAGGTAAAAATGTCAGAGGTAAAAATGTCAGAGGTAAAAATGTCAGAGGTAAAAATGTCAGCGGTAAAAATGTCAGAGGTAAAAATGTCAGAGGTATGAAATTTAAAAAAAAGCATGTGAAAAGTTTGTTATGGTTACACCCGGGTTATATCAAAAAAGAACAGCGAGGGATATTTGCAGTCGTTATTTCACCGCTACTTTATATTCCACTTTCCCAGTTTAAATTTATTTACCTTTCGGCCGCAAATTGTGACTTTTTTGCCCGATTATTGCTGAAGGAAGACGCTTTTTGCTTTTTATCCTTCCGAACAGTGGTCAATGCCTAGGCAGAGCAGGCAGACTAATGGGACATGGTTTCTACTCCGAGTTTCGCGCCTTGCAAGCAATCATCAGGCAACTGATAGCATTCTTAAAAGTACATGATTATCCTACAACCTTGGTACAAATACCCATACAATAAGACTTAACTAATAAAATACAATTAGAATTGTCATGATAATGAATATGTATCAGATTATGCAAATGTGACACCTGTGACCTCAGGAGGTCAGATCGCATGTGCGCAATGTATATGCGATACGCGAGACTTGATACCGAGTGCGGGGAATAAACACCAGACTATGGTTATGGAATTCAACTACTTTGTTAGTTTGTTTGCACTTAATATGTGACATTGGCGACGAGGATTAATGTTTCTTGGATGTTGAATCTGTGGCTACGAGCTGGAAAAGTTTCAACATGGCATTCGCTGGAGCGGAATTGTTAGCGCTTCGAGGAGTTCCACACTTCGATCCGACGGGTGGTGCAAGTATTGTCAGCGGCAAGTGGAAAGCTTGGCTTGAAGAGTTCGAAGCCTACGCCGATAGTCGTGGCCTGTTTCTGGACGGATGTACGCCGGCCCAGGAGGCGCAACGGAGGGCACTGCTACTGTATACTGCGGGGCCCGTGGTACGGGAGACTTTCAAAACACTTCCAAACAAAGGGGAGAGGAATGAGTATCAAAAAGCCACAGATGCCCTAAATGCTCATTATGTTGTGAAACCTAATGCTACGTTTCAAAGACATTTGTTCAGGAAAACCAAGCAGGAAGATGGTGAAACGGTTGCCCAATTTGTTACCAAATTACGACAGGTTGCTATCGGATGCAATTTCGTAGCTGGGGATGTAGAAAACCAAATTCTTGACCAAGTAGTCCAGTACTGCAGAGCTGATAAACTTCGCAGGAGAATGCTGGAGAAAGGAGGTGAGCTCAAGTTAAATGATGCATTGTCCATGGCTGCTGCTCTAGAAGCTGTTGAAGGTCAATTTAACTCCATGTCATTGAGAGAGAGAGAAAGGCCTAGAGCTGGTGGGCAAGTTCAAGTGAATCAAGTTTCATATGAGAATGACAGAAAAAAGAATTTGGAATGCTACAGATGTGGGAACAAAGGACATTTTGGGAAGGATGCATCATGTCCAGCCAAAGGAAAGATCTGTCGGAAATGTGGAGGCCAAAACCACTTTGCGACGATGTGCAAAAGTAAGGCCAAGAGCACAAGTGAGGCGAGAGGAAAATTCAGAGATGGGAAGTCCAGAGATGGAAAGAAGTATAAGAATAGAGTTCGCCAAGTGGAAGGTGAACCCGGAAATGATAGTGATGATGACAACAGCCGTGGGCGTGATCAGAGGTACTATCAATTTGCAGTGAATGATGGTGATCACGAGAAAGTCCCGATAATCATTGGAGGTGTAACAGTCCCAGTGATAGTTGATTCGGGAAGTGATTGCAATGTAATAGATCAGATATTGTGGGAGAAACTGAAGAAGGACAAAATCATCTGCAAATCTACTAAGGGTACCAAGAGGCTGTATCCATACACATCACAGATACCATTGACGACCGTTGGATGTTTTACAGCCACAGTAGAAGTGGGCAAGATGAAGTCCACTGCAGAGTTTGTTGTCATCAAGGAAAAGGGAGAACCTTTACTAAGCAAGCGGACATCTAGAGAGCTGGGAGTGCTCCATGTGGGAGTTGTTAATGCTGTACAGAGTTATGCAGACCTAAAGCATGAATTTGAAGCAGTCTTCAAAGGAGTAGGGAAGTTGAAGGGCCGACAAGTGCGGTTAGCAGTGGATGAAACGGTGAAGCCAGTGGCCCAACCTGTGCGAAGGACCCCGTTTGGACTGAGAAAGAAGGTCGAGATGAAGATCGCGGAATTGATCGATCTTGACATCATTGAGCCAGTTGAACGCTCCACGCCATGGGTAAGCCCAGTTGTCATTGTTCCCAAGCGAAATGACGAAATTAGACTTTGTATCGATATGCGGAGAGTGAACGAAGCAATCGTAAGAGAACGTCACCCCATTCCCACTATTGAGGAAGTCCTACAGGAGTTGTCAATTAGCAAGGTCTTTTCGAAAATAGACCTGAAGTGGGGGTACCACCAACTGGAGTTACATCCGGAGTCGAGAGAGGTGACAACCTTTGTCACTCATTGTGGGTTGTTCCGCTATAAGAGACTGTTGTTCGGAATCAATGCTGCTCCAGAGATTTATCAATATGAGATACACAGGGTGATAGCTGGTATAGAAGGAGCTGCAAACATATCAGATGATATCATTGTGCATGCATCGACCCAGAAAGAGCATGACAAGAGGTTGAAGCAGGTGCTTGGCAGACTGCGGGACGCAGGACTTACTGCAAATGCAGAAAAGTGTAAGTTTGGTGTCTCTGAGTTGGACTTCATGGGGCACAGACTGACTAGCGAGGGACTCAACCCAGGATTGGCCAAGGTGAAAGCAATCGCAGAGGCCCGTGAACCCCAGAATGCAACTGAGATGAGAAGTTTCTTGGGGCTAGTCAACTACTGCGCCAAGTTCATTCCGAACTTTGCTACATTGGCAGATCCACTGAGAAAGCTGACCAGAAAGGACACGCCATTTCAATTTGGTCATGAACAACGACAAGCGTTTAAGGCGCTGAAGGAAAGCTTAATGAGTGCAGAGACCCTGGGCTACTATGATCTAAATGCACCGACAAAGGTCATAGCGGATGCCAGTCCAGTTGGCTTAGGAGCAGTGCTGGTGCAGGTGCATGCTGATGGCCCGAGGATAGTAGCGTATGCCAGCCGCTCGTTAAGTAACGTTGAAAGGAGATATTCTCAGACGGAGAAAGAAGCCCTTGGACTTGTGTGGGCTTGTGAGAGATTCCATGCGTACCTGTATGGAATAGAGTTTGATCTAGTCACTGATCACAAACCGCTTGAAGTCATTTATTCACCGAGATCTAAGCCATGTGCGAGAATAGAGCGGTGGGTTCTGAGGCTTCAACAGTACAAGTACAGGGTAGTCCACATCGCAGGAAAGTCCAACATAGCAGATCCATTGTCAAGATTGCGGAAGGATGATCAACCGAGAGAAAATTCTGTGTTGGAAACAGAAGCAGAGAGCTTTGTGTGTTTTGTGGCAGTCCAGTCAACGCCAGGTGCGGTGACAACGAAGGAAGTCGAAAGAGAATCTGAACATGATCCTGAACTCGAAGTTATCAGAGAGTGTATTCACAGTGGACAATGGAATGATTGTCCATACAAAGCATACATTCCCATCAAAGATGAACTCTGTATAATTGGTCAGTGTGTGCTGAGAGGTAGCAGATTGGTGATTCCACAGGCACAGAGGCCAAAGATGGTGTCATTAGCTCACGAAGGACACCTGGGCATTGTTGGCACCAAACAGAATTTGAGAACCAAGGTATGGTGGCCAGGATGTGAGAAAGATGCAGAGAAATTCGTCAAGACTTGTCATGGTTGCCAAATCACAAGCAGGGGTAATCCACCAGAACCAATTCGAAGTACTATGTTGCCGACAGGACCGTGGGTGGATGTAGCTGTTGATTTCCTAGGACCACTTCCGACAGGAGAATCTATACTTGTGGTAGTTGATTATTATAGCAGATACTACGAGTATGCAATCATGAAATCAACCACTGCAGAGAAGACAGTCAAAGCCCTGGCTGAAATCTTTGGCAGACATGGGTTACCTGTGACGTTATACTCAGACAATGGACCCCAGTTCATCGCAGAAGTTTTCGCAGAGTACATGAACATTACAGGAATTCACCACCATCGGGTGACTCCTAAATGGCCGCAAGCCAACGGCGAGGTCGAAAGACAGAACCAGAGTATAGTGAAAAGGCTTAGAATTGCACAGGCAGAAGGCAAAGATTGGAAAGAGGCCTTATTAACTTACGTCGCAGTCTACCGGGCTAGTAATCATTCGACAACGGGGAAAAGCCCGGCAGAAGTGTTGTTCGGGAGAAAGATCCGAACTAAACTACCACAAATCCAGGACATTAGTGAGGATCAGGAACTGAGAGACAGAGACCTCCAAATGAAAAGTGGTGCAAAACACTATGCAGATCTGAAGAGGGGAGCTGTACATTCTGACATAGTGCCAGGAGATAAGGTGATAGTAAGACGTGATGAAAGGAGGAAACTAGACACGCCATACTTTAACCAGCCATACACAGTAAAGTGAAGGGTCGGACGGCAATCCTGAGGCGGTGACCAGTACTCCTGAGGCGGTGACCAGAGGTCCAGACTTAGAGGCAGCAAGCAACACATCAGGCGGTGACCAGACACATCAAGATGGTGACACGCAGGCAGAGACAACAAACACCAACGTTCCTATGGCAGCTAGTAGACCACAACGCCAGAGAAGATTCCCTAAGCGATATGATGATTTTGTGTGATTCCAGATCAATATGGTGGGGATGACCTCTTTGTAAAATAGCGACAGTGATATCTGAAACTACATGTGCCAAGGAGAAATGTTTGGAAATCATTGGTTGAAGCCAAGTTGTGATTTAAAGGGTGTACGCCTTGCGCTGCCCATATTTGTGAAATCGACATGTTGGAGAAATCACCATGGAAACCAAGCGTACGAGGAAGTTGTGTTATGTGCTAAAATAATAAGTTCTGATATATATGTTTCAATATTACACATACATTAATCAATGTAAAAGGGTGTACGCCGAACGCTGCCCTTATTGTATGTGATAGGTGTTGCGAAAAACACAAGTTTGAGTTGGAGCATCGATCAGTTTTTAAAAATGGATTCAATCATCGGAGAGAGCATTTCCAGAAACGTCAGCTTCAGCTAGTCGTATGAACGCTTGGAGATAACGGATGATTTACACAAACTCAAAACTAGAACTCAAATAGTATCCAGTGAACAGTTGAACTTTTATTTGGACCACAGACTGGATGCATGAAAGATATTGCATGAAAAATATTATATTGCATGTTATGTTGTATGTTGTTCAACAAAGTTGTTTGGAAGATAAAACATTTGGGAAAAGTTTATCGACCAGATAAATTTGTTGTTAGAAATAGTTTTGTTGAAGTTGTTCTAAAAAAAAAAAAAAAGGAAAAAAAAAGAAAAAGAAACAAAAGAAAGAAACAAAAGCAAATGCACCAAAGCATGTTTATTTCAGTAATTGACATATGGCTGAAACACAAGAACAAAAGAGAGATTACAAGAATTTTCAGTGAAACTATAGTAGAAAAATTGACCAGGATAAAGTTTCATTCTGGCAAAGGAGGGATGTCATGATAATGAATATGTATCAGATTATGCAAATGTGACACCTGTGACCTCAGGAGGTCAGATCGCATGTGCGCAATGTATATGCGATACGCGAGACTTGATACCGAGTGCGGGGAATAAACACCAGACTATGGTTATGGAATTCAACTACTTTGTTAGTTTGTTTGCACTTAATATGTGACAAGAATTACTCATGAGTAATTCTTATTGTATTGTATTCAGGTATTGTATTAGTCTTATTGTATTGTATTGTATTAGTTAAGTCTTATTTTGAGCATAATTATTTGTACCAAGGTTGTAGAGGAATCATGTACTTTGAAGAATTCTATCAGTTGTCTGATAATTTCTTGCAAGGCGTGAAACTTGAAGATGCAACCATGCATGTCCCATTAGTCTGCCTTATTCACTATTAATATACCGGTATATTATGCATTTGTATAAGCAAATGGTACTGGTACACTGAGCAAACTTCTGGGGAAAAAGATTTCTAAAATCGAGAAGTTTGGCCATGTTTGATAGGCTGAGTTGTCGCTCCATGGTGTAATCATTAAATAAAAAGAAAAGTTAGTACAGCCCCCAAAATATGAACCCCCCCCCCCCCACTTCTTCTTCACTTTTGAAGGATTGTTTGACATTTCAACTGCGTGGCAATGACTACTATAATTCCCAATAAATGCATATTTCCGACAATTCCACTTTTGTGTGGGCTTGGTATTTTAATACTCTGAAACAAAGCAGAAAGCCATGTTATCAATGCTAAACGCACCATCACATTCCCGAAGTGCGCGCGTTGCAATAAAATATTGTCGATTACTATTGCGGTATAAAATAGTCTGGGAGAAAATCAATAAGCAGCTTTGTTACTCTGATACAAAGCAGAAAGCCGCCCATGTTACATCAATTAAAGAGAAGGTTGAGTTCTGGGGAAAGGTGAAAAGTAATGTGTAAGCGTTAGTTATCATTCTTATTATGCAAGTGTGGAAGAACATCAAAGAAACAAGTTATTCCCTTAAAATCTATTTCAAATGGCTTCATATCCTAGATATGACAAGTAACAGCATTAAAATGAGGCCCGATTTGACGATCTGACTAACTAATCGAAAACCTCAACCAGAAGGGTTGACAAAGTAGGCATAGCTTGATAGCATGACTACCCTCAATGGATACATAATAATACAAATATGGAGGAAACAATATTGGTAAAAGGGAAAAAAGAAAGAGGGGTGTACATTGGGTTATATTCAACGGAATAGTTAATGGAGTAAACAAGTTTCTTTTTTTTTTAGGGGGGGGGGTGTAGCGTGTTGTTAAGGTTCATCGTTAATATAGGACTGTTGTGCCCTAGCTCAGAATGTTTCTGTGCGAGTTCGTAGGTTTGTCAATGCATGCTCCGATTATCATTTAAAGAATTGCCTCCAGGATTGTTATATTTCCGGCCCGTTTGCGTTCTTCGGATTTAATAAAGATGTCGAGTGAAAGAGTTAAAGATCGAAAGAGCACAAATGTGAGAGTTATGTAAGTTACGAGGCCGATGAGTATTGCGAGCCGGAAAGCTCAACTCTGGAGGTTAAGTTCGCAAAATTAATAAAGTTCCTTTCGACATGGGTGTGTATGGTGCTGGGGATTAATTTGACGCAATGCGTCGTAGTGACACGCCCTTTTAAGGGGTCACACGTGTCGGAGGATTTAAAATGGGGATGAGCTTCTCAATCGAGACGGTCTTTTACTTTTTGGAGCGGGTTTTTAGTTTTCGGGGCGAGTTTTTACTTTTCGGAGCGACTTCTTGATTTTCTTATTCTTACTCCACTTCCTTTGCCGCCATGAGGTGCTAAAGCTTTAGCAGAGTTTGGGGCGCCCAGCACATATATGTAACTTTTCGTGATTCCTCGTGATTATATGTAATTATTTGTACTAAATGCACTACTCACTTTAACTATCGACTTTTGTTGAGAACTTTCTTTTCTTCGTTTGGACTTTGTTCGTCTCTGGAACGTTACACGGGCTAGGTTGTAGGTTGCCAACGGCCAATTCAAAAAATCAAAAAATGTTAGACATTCATATTTATATGCAAGCTTGATCACAAAAAAAAATAATTCAAAATCTATTTTCCACATTTTATTATCCTCAGGACATGTACAAAATACAACACACAGCCATTTAAAAAAATTACATTATGGAAGAAAGGAATATAATAGACTAGCCCATGCAGTAGCTGTACTTCTCGACATTCTGTGTGATAAAAGTGCTGAGATATTATGACGGCACTCATTTATTTTGCTTGTACCTCTGACATTTTTACCTCTGACATTTTTACCTCTGACATTTTTACCTCTGACATTTTTTCCTCTGACATTTTTACCTCTGACATTTTTACCTCTGACATTTTTACCTCTGACATTTTTACCTCTGACATTTTTACCTCTGACATTTTTTCCTCTGACATTTTTACCTCTGACATTTTTACCTCTGACATTTTTACCTCTGACATTTTTACCTCTGACATTTTTACCTCTGACATTTTTACCTCTGACATTTTTTCCTCTGACATTTTTACCTCTGACATTTTTACCTCTGACATTTTTACCTGGCACCGAAGTCACTACTGTAATGCTGGGTTTACATTATGTTCCCAGCTGCCACAGCAGCCCCTTTGCCCAAAATGTAGTATGCCGTGGGATTTTGGCCATTTTTGTCTCTGTATTCAAGTTTTGTTATTACGTACTGTCACATTTTTTTGCGTTCACCCTTTCTAGACTTACACAACCTACTAGGTTTCTCATCTGCACTGTGACTGCCATGACAAAAAAATTTACTGTTTAAATTCCATCTAAAGCCCATATGTATAAGCACACTGTTCAAGGGGAGAAAACAAAAAATTAAAATCTTCTGATTTCTTTGAATTCCGGAGTATGACACCATCAAATGCAAATTTAAGAGAAATTGTAAACGCTGTTTTCCTTTCTATCTTCTCACTTTGCAGGCTAATGTGAAGAAAGCAGAAGAGAAACATACCCAGATCCAGAGCCAAGTAGAAGCCTTGAGACAGAGACTTGAGAATCTATCCCCGCAACATGACACGGCTAAAGACAATGTACAGAGACTAAAAAAGACTGTCAAAACTCTGGAGGTATGTACCAGAATTTATCTCTTACAGATTTTTCTAAGGGCAATTTTGATCATATGTTCTTCTTCAATTTTGCAACAATAATATTTTGCTTCTAATGCTACATTATTCTAATAACATGTAATATTTTGTTAAACAACATGCACATGCCAATCGTCAAACATGCCCAACAACACGAACACACCATCGAATGGGATAACAGTCATCTCATCTCCATAATGAAGCACTGACGTACACGCCAAATCCGAGAAGCCATAGAAATTTACCGCCACAACACAGTGCCCCAAGACTCAGGATTATACATCAACGACATCTGGAAACCCCTCATCAACAAGTACCCGGTCACGCCTCCACCAACGCCTCCACCACGGCCTCCACCACCGCCTTCACCTCCGCCGCAGGCACCCGTACATCAACCACCGCCACCCGTCGAACTCACAAAGCAGCCGCCAGCCTCACAGCTACAATGCACAGTACACGACAGCAGACTACAACGCCACCTACGTCGGGGATACACACAGTATCCCACCAACACCTCTCTCCACTCATGGATTCGAAGCACCCCCAAGTCCGCAAACCGGAGACTCCAGCCCAGATGGACAAGCAAACCACCCAAGTCCACACCCTGGTGACTCAAGCCCACACGGTCATGTATAGTACCCCCATGTCTGCACCTTGGTGACTTACGCTCACGCACGCTAGCTATTCCCCACTCCTGACGACGGATAGTCACCCTGTTCGAAACATCGAGCCACTCCCGCCACCCATCCTCTCCAACTGGCCCTAAAGTTAGAACTATAAGCTAAGACAGATAACCAACAGTCTTTTTCAAGACTACACCAACAGTCCTTTACAGGACTACACACCCTCAAGAAAGATTCCAGAGAGTCCTTTTCAGGATTCCTCAATCCTCCCTCTCTCTCACATGGTGAAACTGCAAGCCTACTGTATGACATGTACATGGTTAGGAACTTTGTTGACAAACTTTGATTGTAAAGCAGTTTACAATTTAGGGATTGTTAAGCTTATTTTCCTTCTTAGAATTCCTGGCATCAAACGCCATTATGGTCATGTGACAAAATAGACGCAGTGTGCACAGAATTTTTTGCTTTCTACTCATGCACCTTGCTATTGATCCTTACCCCAAAATGTGGAATGAATGTCTCAAAAAGATACCCAACAAATGGGATGTATGAATCAAAAACTCAGTAATTAATCTTGGAATCAAATTTTTGTGACAGAATTGTTTTGACCATATTGTGACCATATTGCTTAGGGCACATTCTTTCTTATTCTTTGCACCTTTAATCAGGCAAATGTTTTCATCCTTCCCAGGGAAACTTGGGTCACTACATGTGTCTTGCTTGGGTTGATCAAGCTCTAAAACTTATATTATTTTTGTTTTCTTTTGGCAGAGAGAGATCAAACAAATAACCACATTGATTCAAAGTGAAGAATCGGATAAAAATGAAATCTTGCAGAGAATTCAGGATGAAAAAGAAAGGTAAGTCGTCTTCAGCTTCACTTTGGAGATATCTTGTGCTATGAAAGTCACGAGCAGTGGCGTAATGAGTAAAAACCTTTTTTAGGGGGGGGGCTGACAAAAAAATCTGCATCACCCCACTCTTGAACGTTTTTTAAAGTGGGGTCTAGGGGCAAAGCCCAGGCGGGGGTCAAGGGGCAAAGCCCCTGAAGCTCAAGGGGTATAGGCATCAGTGGCAGATCCAGGATTTCTTACCAAGGGGGGGGGGGGGGCACAAAATGGCATGGGGTGAAATGTAAAACGATGCGGCGACAGAGCGAGGCTTTAGCAGCAAGGGAGCGGAGCGACCAAGCGGGGATGGATCTGGGAGGGGGTTCTGACCCCTCCCAGAGTAGGAAGCATTTGCAATTTTAGAACCACATTAGACGCATTTTCAGGCACTTCCTGAAGTAATATGACGTAAAATTGCTTTCTCCTACCCCCTCCAAGAGTACTAATCTTTTGCAATTTGAGAACCACATTTGGCGCATTAATGTCCACTGGCACTTCTTGGAGGAAAAAAAGGAGGCCTGCTAATTGGTTAGAAGTTAGAGAAAAGTGATCTGTCACGTCGTGAGATGTTGTATATGCTTCGTTGCTGCACAATGCACAAAGACAGTGTTACAGTACTTCACCAGTAGTACTTGCAAAAATTATCTTGAGTGTATTAACTGTGTTGTTATCAGGGGCGTTGCTAGACCTTTTTCAGTGTGGGGGAGGGGGGTGTAGAGGCCACCGATTAACATCAAAACTAGCCACCAATTACCGAAAATATATTAATGCCAATGTCCCAATATCTACACATTTACCCCTATAAACCCTGGGCCAGGAAACTAAGTTATTTTTCAGTTTTTCCCCTCTTGCGCGAAGCTTTGACACTTCGTTAAATTATTAAAGAAAGAAGACGATCCCTTGTACCGTTCTCAACTCTCAATTCTTGTTTTGCCCCTCCCGCGGAAGGCGCGGAAGCTTTGACACTTCATTAAATTATATGAGAAAGAAAACCAGGGGGGTGTTTCATAAAGCTGTCCTAAAGTTACGCATGACTTTACGAACGACTTGTATATGAAGTGCCAGAGAGGATTCCCCTTTTCTGATATTTCCAATAACCTCAATTAAATTATGGCAAAAAATATACTTTGCATCAAATTTTTTTGTTTTAATAAGAATGTTAATCTACATCTGCACAGTTCAACTTTAGTTGATGCAGTTAATAATGATTGAGCATCCCATTTGGCTTTTCATATACAAGTCGCTCGTAAAGTCATGCGTAACTTTACGAACAGCTTTATGAAACAATTCAAGACGATCTGTTGTACCGTTCTCTACTCTTAATCCATGTCTGAATTCAGTTCCCCCCCCCTCCTCCCGCTTGAAGCGCGGAAGCTTTGACATTTCAATAAATTATTACTCTTAATCCTAGTCTGAATTCATTTTCGCCCATCTCGCGCAAAGCGCGAAAGATTTCACGTTTCATCGAATTATTAGAGAAAGAAGACGATTCGTTGTACCGTTCTTGACTCTTAATCCTATTCTGAATTCAGTTGCCCCCCTCCCGTGCGAAGTGGGGAAGCTTTGCAGTTTCATTGAATTATTATTCAATGCAATTCAATTCAAATGAGGTTTTATTCAAGACTTGTCAAAAAATCCAAAGATTAAGATAAAGTTTACATCAAACATACAATCATATAAAAAAGCATTCAAAAACATATATATATAGGCCAATATATATAAAGAAAACATAGCAAATGAGAACAAATATATAAAAATGAATACATTTTTACATCAAACGATCAAAGCAGAAATTAAAAAAAAGAGAAAAAAGACGATTGGTTGTACCGTTCTCTACTCTTAATCCTTGTCTGAATTTAGTCTCCCCACTGGTCCCCTTAACGGTACACGTGAGCAACTATTTTTAATTTTTTTTTGCCCACCCCCACCCCCCCCCCCCCCCCCCGAAATATAAAAATCACACCGACCGATTTGTTTTTCTTCTTTTTCTTTCAGTGGGGGGGGGGGGGGGGGGGGAGGGGGGTTAACCCCCAAAACACCCCTGTGTACGCACCTGATTGTATGTATCCACATGGATCAGGTACAGCGTTAAGAGAAAATGCTCGATAGAGAGAGAAAGAGAGAGAGAGAGAGAGAGAGACAGAAAGATTTCATTTTTTTAGAAATTATTTAAAAGAAATTAACATCCCCAAGACTTACACTATAAGCAAGGATACATAATCAGGCGCTGCATATTTTGGTCATCCACATATCATAAAGAACTATGAAGATGACTAGACATAAATCACAAATTTTTGGTACTTCTTGTAGCTACCACTGGGACCAGGCACAGTTTGAAGAGGAGAGGCTTGAGAGAAAAAGACGAGTCTCTGAATTGATGGAAGAGAAGAGAGACCTTGAAGCTCAGAAGCAGAATGCTGCCAGGGAGATTGACCAGTTTGCTAATGCCGTCAACAGTGCTAGAGAGCGGAATTACGGACTGCAGTAAGATATTTGATGAAAACTTAAATAAAACAAATTGTAAATCATGTTTGACATGTATTGATATAGCTGTCTGTATCCATATCAATAATTAGGAACAAAATGGTGAAGTTTTCCATGTACAAGACATTGCATGCTTAATCTGCAAATGAAAAAGAAAGTACCGGTAGTTTCTTAAATTTCCCCTTGGTAAATATTACCATGCATAATAACAAAAAATACAGGATCTTCATGGAAGTACATATATATATTATACATGAATCACCTTCAAATTCTGGTAAATATGTAGATGGAAAATTGTTCATAAGCTGTAAAACACTTTAAATTGATGTTGAGCTTGAAACCACCCAGAATGTGGAATGCATTAAAAGAAAATGTGGTGTTTTATAGGAATGAGCTCTATGCACATCCAAATGGAATCAAGCTGTGAAAGTTTTGATGTATGTGGTTCAGATACCAGATACTGAAGTTAGCCACAGTTTCCATGATGGTTCTATGAAGATTCTATGAACAAGCAGCCAACTTCAATAAGCCAGTAGACTACATTGGTTGGTTGGTTTGCTAAGAAATCATGAATAAGTCCCCTCCGAGGGACCTGGTAATGAGGACTAATGCCTTACCAAAGGGCACTAGCGCATCAAAATGGTTTCGAACCCGGGACTCCTAGTTACGAGACCTCTGCTCTACCACTGAGCCATCGCGCCTCTTTGAGTTGGAGTATCTCGAATATACAGACATCGAACCCGTCGCATGTAAATCCTGTGCCATAGACTTAATACTTAATGATTCAAACCATCCTGCTAAATTTGTTTCATGAGATAGTAATACAGTTCTGTCCAATGTCATGATGGTGTGTGCAGATCCAAAGATAGTGAGCTAAATCAAGCCGTATCTGCTGGGAAGAGAAGACTAGATAACCTTGAAGGAAGCAGGAAGAATAGACTGAAGCTGTATGCGGACTACATGCCCAACTTACTGGCAGAGATTGACCGATGTACTGCTACCAATCGGTTCCACCAGAAACCACTTGGTCCTGTTGGTAAGAATTTGTTGCCATTGCTTAAGCAGTGAACTCTCATTTGCACATGCCTCGATGAACCGCAGCAGGTTTTTTTTTTTTTTTTGGGGGGGGGGATGCCAAATAGAGGCAGGTGTGTGCAACAATGGTCCAATGAATACTTGCTTGTCTGTGTTTAATGATATACTACAGTTTATTGGAGAAGAAGATGAAAACATGGGATTCGAGAATGAATTACCTCGACTGAATACCTAGATTTTCTTTTATGATGTATAACAAATGTTTAATGCATATGTTATCTGATGAATTGTCAAGCAACCGTCCCCCATCGCCCAGAATGTAGAAAACCTATCCAACAAATGCTTTCCATATTCCTGCTCAATACTTTTTATTATTAACACAAAGATCACTTTAGTACTCGGGCCGGATAATTAACCAATTTAAATCGGTTTCCCGATTTTTTTTTTTCTTTCTTTCTTTCTGATTTTATCCTGATTTTCATGATGATATTTCCCTTATTTTCTCTATTCTTCCCTATTTTCCCCCAATTTTTCTTACTAAAAATGGGGGAAAAGTTGTTAGATGCCATTTCCCCCCCCCCCGAATCCTCTTTTTTTAAAACCGGTACTCAAGGGGGGCGTGGTTGAGGGGAAAAAAGAAAGAAGAGGATTCGGGGGAATCACCCCTGAGTACTTCAATTCATTGACTTGATATGAAAAATGGATATCAGTTTTAGAGTATTTATTACATAATGATTCTTTGTGTCAGTAAAAAGAACTTGTTAAAGGTTTTATTCAAACATCTGTTTGTTTTTTCAGGATCATTCCTTAAGCTGAAGGATGTTCGTTGGGCGCTTGGTGTGGAATCTTGCTTGAAGAGATTGATGTTTTCCTTCTGTTGCCATGACCAGCATGATGCTAGTATCCTCAAAGACATCATGAATAACCTCATCCCACAGCATGCTACTCAACCCTCCATCATCACTTCAAAGTTTGAGGTACGCAAGGATAGTTCATCATCTCAAAACTTACCTTTTCTGTCAGGAACATAATTGTGCAGTGTGTGCCTGCCCGGACTACGACGACAAACAAACGAAAGCTCGCACGTGTTCTCATACTGGGTAAACAATAGTCAAAACAGCTTTATTGAATCTAGTCTCTTCATCATGGTCAAAGCTGACTCTTTGGCTTGCTGATTCACTTTGTTCCTTAGATTCCCTTAAAAACACTGTGCCACTTGTTACCAAAGTCTCAGGCAGGCATAAATAATATGCCGATTAACGATGCAATTCCTTTTCCATCGCCATAACGTGCCCCCGTTTTGGGCCAAAAAATTACAATCTTCGCAGACGATAAAATTATGGAATGCCAAATAGACAATTACAACCGCACGGTGTATGAAGTGCCTTTACACAGTGCACTTGGACTTGTATATGGGAATAGCCCTATATAAAGACATTATTATTATGATTTTCATTTTCATTATAGTTTTTGTTTGTGTCATTGGAACAGATTCCTGGCATACTTCAGATTTGAAGTATTCCAGGACTCTAGTTGCCAGTTGCTTTTTGTCGAGTTATAGCAGTCAAGTGGATATATCTCCAGAATTCAAATCCCTTCTGTACCCTTGTAGCCTAGTCACGCTAACAAGCCAACACCAGCCCAACAAAAGACTAAACAATGAGAGTACTCCAAATGGCCAACATTTTTTCACTGATTGGTTAGTTTGTAGTTGGTTTAGTGGTAAGATGTCCTTTGGAAAGGCATTAATCTATATTTTGCACTCTCTGCTAAGATGCAGTAATTGACGGTCTGTTCGGAAGTAATTTAATGGTGCTTTTGAAGACATTGAAAGGCACCTAGGCTTAACCCTTACTGCAATGGGGGAGTGGGGGGGGGGGGGGGGGAGGGGCCTCAACATTTTCAGAGATTGCACCGCAACCGCTTGAAGTTTAAATTGTCGTTTCATAACTTTTTTCCCTCAAGTCTTACGCACATTTTGATACCATTTTCGTCAAAATCGGATATACCTGTAAGGTGTTACATAACAATTAGTATGCGCATGTCAAAAAAGTGCTATAATTGCAGATATTCATGTACCGGTACAAGCGGAAATGTGAATACAGTATTAGATGTATTTCTTCCTAAGTGGGAGATATGAATTGATATCAAATTGCTTTGATATGTTTCTCAAAGTAACTTGGATGTATTCCAGAACAAAAAATACATTAGAAAGAAGAAAACAAAAATAGATACAATTTTTTTTTTAGCAGATGTTTCTGCATTTATTGATAAATTAAATATAAAACATTCAAATAACAATAATAGTATATAATATAATTGATTTACATGAAGAGTGACAACTTAAATATACACACATAAAAATGCTCAGGTAGGTAAAAATAAAGAAGGTAAATGCAGAGGCCAACTATCATAAGCAAGCATGCATAAGGGGGGCTGTTATAGGAGTATGTAGGAGAATAGAGTGTCACGTATAAAGATTTTGTTCAGAAAGTATCTAAATAACCGGATATGAGCGTGGCAAAATATTATTCTACAGTGAGAAAGTGGGTAAAATGATTGTTTTCGGCTTTGCTAACAGTGCTAAACATACTTTCAAAAAACAAAAACAAATAATTTACGCAAATTAATCTATGCATTTTCAAATATCATAAAAATAATGAAACTTCATGAATTTAAAATGAAGGAAACATTTATTCAATACATTTTCAAGATTCTTCACAAGTCTAGAGACAAATATGTAGAAATCTCAGTGCAGTAAGGGTTAAGTTTACTCTGTGTACACATATACAGGGTTAGAGCCCTTCTGTCTCTGAACATACAATATGTGCAATTACAATTGTCAAGGATTATGGCTTTGTTTAGTGTTTGTTCCATGATTGAAATCAAGAACTAATAGTGACTGTGCAGCAGATACTCTCTGTGACAGCAGAGAGACTCAGACGATGGACTTGCAGTGCAGCAGAATGGGATACACAGATGAAGACCTGGCCCTTGTAAATGAGACGGCCATCGCAGCCATCAGGCAATGGGAGAACTTAATTTAATTTAATTTATGGACTGTACATTAATCTTGATCTAAGGAGACACGAACGAACGAGCAGATGTCACTGGGGCATGTGTCATACTCATACAACCCTTTTATTGCTGCAAATGTAAAACATTTCTAGCAAATATTTGATGACGTATCACTATCTAGATATATAATACCTCTTCTTTCACCCTTCTCATCAATCTTGGTCACCATTACAGCCGAACCGATACGACATCCGTCGTTCCACTGTACAGAGTAACGACTTCCCCGGCTTTCTAGATATCGTTGATGTCAGCAATTCAGTAATCTTCAACACTCTTGTCGATCAGGTAAAGTTCATGGTACTTTTTTACCAGATTTCTTTTCTTCCCTCTTTTATCCTGATTTTACTGATTTCCCCATTATTTTCTCTAATCTTCCATATTTTTTTCCAAATTTTTAATCGAAAGGGGGGAATATTGTTAGAAGCCATTTTTTCCCCGCGAATCAGGGGAAAACAAAAAAAACTTTTTTTTTTTTAGTGCTCACTATCACCCCTGCAATTATGCACAAGTCAATGTATGATCACTGATTTGTGATTGAGTTCGATCAATCACATCTCCTTCTATGATGTGGCCCTGATCTGACCATCATCCTTGATTGATTGGTCGGTCGGTCGGTTTTTACCCGACTGCTAAGACGAGTTTATGAAAATAAGTGCGAAATTTCAGTTCAAAAAGATTTGAGGTCTCTCTAGGTGAAATTGAAGCTCTCATTTTGTGAACAACAAATTGGATGAATAAAACACGGGTACAAATATATCTTGAAGAATATTGGCATTTATAAATTTGTTTTGCCTATTGCAAATTATTTGTAATTGTTTTTCCACAGAATGATATTATGTATTATTTCAATCTGACACAGTTTCTTGAAATCATATAGCCAAGGATTTAAACATTGATGACTTTATGAGCCTTTTATTGACATTGACAGTGTACATTGAACCCTTTTAATCCTATCTTCAGCGTGGTGTAGAGAGCATCTTGTTGATTGAGAAAAGCAAGGATGCCAGGGCTTCCCTGAGACAGCCCCCCAGGAACTGCAGAGAGGCTTTCACCATAGAAGGTGATCAGGTTTATGCTGGTGCTGAGCAGCGCTACTACTCGTCCATGCAGAAGAGTGCAAAGATTCTCCGAGGAGACACTGACAACGAGATCAGGTCAGACATTTGTCTATTTTTCGTTTTAATAATAATTATATTTGCTTATATAGCGCTTACTTTATCAGAAGTCTCTAAGCGCTCTACAGTAATGCAGCATAATTACCCTGGCTTTAGCAGTGCAGCTGTGACGCGCGCTGCATTTCAAGGAATAAATTCGTACCAGGTACCCATCTACTTCACCTGGGTGGAGTGTGGCAAATGTAGATCAATGTCTTGCCAAAGGACATGAGTGCGGCGGCGGAACTCGAACCGCGGACGTTGTGATCGACAGTGCAGCGACGTATCCACTCGACCATAACAACTCTACATGTGTACCTTCTTGTCAAATGGGCGAATCCAAGGTGTTGGGTCATTTGTTGTCTGATACATTAGCAAGTCTTGTGGAATTATAAATATAAATCAATATAAAACCTGTCATTTTGCCTCAAATTTTGTCTGTGGTCTGTAACATTGGGACAAAACATATTGGACTTGCTCAAACACAAGTATTCCAGACTGTATAACCAAACAAATCTGTTTAGCTTAAGTTTTTCCAGGAATTTCATTAAAGTTAATACGGTACCTTGGGTGGATAGAGACAGAAAACAGGTAAACTGCCTTCTTTAACAGCTTTACCACAAGGTAATGAAGCTCCCATTCTGATTGAAGTATCATCGTAACTATGATTCCAGAGTGCCAGAGTTTCTACTTACCTTTGTGACATTCTAAACAGATAACACACATTTGTTTTTCCCCTGTTGCTACAGGTATGTGTACTTCTCCTTAGTTAACAAAGCAGACTTGACACAACAGAACATTTCCAACTGAGAAAATGTTGATGCCGACTTTGAAATAGGTAATGTCAGTGGCACAAAATGTTTGTGTAATTGTGCCCTTGTAATGTTATTTTGAAAGCATGTTATTTTCTCTTGTTATTCCAATAATACAGTGAAACAAAGAGAGATATGAGTGAAAACCAGAAGGCACTGAATGAAATAAAGCAAAAGATTCAGGCTCTGAGGCAAGATGTAAATGAGAATGAGAATCTAAAGAAAACAGCACAGCGACAGAGGAAGAAGCTGGAGGATAAAATAGGCAGAATTAACAATGTGAGTAACGATGATGATGATGATGATGATGATGATGGTGGCTTCTTGTTTAGTGCCGGTATCCACTTGCTTGGCGCTTATGACGTCTGCTCTCCTATGTCTCACAAATTCAACATATGATGATGATATGCTGATGGGAGTGATGAAGAAGGTAGTGATGGCTATTTGGATGGTGATGAGGATGATGATGAGGGTGATGTTCTGTGATGGCGATGGTCATAGTGATTGTAGCAATTATACCCAGGAGGATGATATTATGGCATTGCTGTTGATTAAGATGACGATGATGATGAAGATTTTCATGATGGTGCTGATAGAGGTGGTGAGTATGATGATGATGGTGATTACAGTAGTGGAGATGAGAATTAAGAGGATGTTGATGATGATGAGAATGATAACAATGCTGCTATAGATTCTGACTGATTCTGCAGTAATAAGTATATAAATTACTTTATGATTATGATGATGCCCATAATTACTACAATGATGAAGAATCAAGCAGAACTCTTATAAATCATGTAGAATAGATGACAATTACTGCTTCAATGTGTACCAGTCACCTACAAAAAATGATTTGTGTAGTGCTAGAATGTATCAAATCATCCTAAAATAACTTCACTCGTCTTTCGACAGGCTAATGGATAATAATTATGAATCAAATGAAGAATAACATAAAACGGTGCACAAGGAACCCGAGTCATATTTGCGTACTGTGTCAAGTAGTATACTCACAAGTCTTTCTTATGTCTATTGAAATTGAATTTAAACTTGCATTAAACATTTTTATGCCTCCACTTCAAAGTAGCCGGAGGCATTATGTATTATGGTTTTCCTTCCGTACGTACGTCTGTACGTCCCGTTCTCGTGATCGCGTTATCCCAAGAACCAATTGATGGATTCCTGCCAAACTTGGGTCATGTATGTATCTTGCAGAGCCAATGAACTGATTAGATTTTGGGGTCACAAGGTCTAAGGTCAAAGGTCATACGGCTCATTATGTATGCAAAAATAGCTTGTGATCGCATTATCATGAGGACCATTAGACAGATTACTATCAAACTCAAGACATGTATAGTATCTTGAAGATTTTACCTCACATCAATGATCAACAACACTTTAATTGTCCTTCCAGCAAATCACTCAGCTGGAGGCAGAAGGCGAGGGAGAAGAAGAGACCAACGTGGCAGAATTGGAGGAGGAGGTCCGACAGATGGAGGCCAAGATCAACGAACACAAGGAGAAGCTGGAGAGGTTCTCCAAGAACTTCAGGGCAGCTCGCAAACAGCTATCAGAAGTAGAGACTCAGTTCAAGGTGGTGGATGATCAGATCCAGGAAATCAGCTACGAAGTGGATCCTCTCAAGGTACAATCATTGATATGATGGTGGATGCGATGGTGGTGGTGATGATGGTAGTGGAGGAGATGATCATGATGATGGTGATGATGGAAGAGAACTATGACAAATATTAAAAAGGAAAGTGATGGTGCATTGAAAATAAATAATGATCCATGAGAAGGTCTCAAAGCTCATGGAGAGAAGAAATATGACAAACAAGTAAGGATCTTGATTCATTAGATGGTAAAGGATGGAAACATGATTTGAGGAACACAGCTGTCATAAATTAATTATCAACAGTATAAATATCAAACGAATTTTCTTTTTATTTTCTTAGGATGATTTAGCTGGGGCTAGCATTGAAGTGCAGATAGCTAAGCAACATCGCAAGCATTATGAAGAAAAAAAGAAAGAACTGATGGCAAAAATAGCTAACCTCAAGAAAGAAGCTGATGCAGCACAGAAAGAAGTAGAGGTAAGGTGTCTTAATCTATAAAAAGATATTTAGATTGAATCAATCGCTGGAAAGCTATTGAAATGAGGATAGAGGGAGGCCTTTGGGTTATTTTCACTGATTTTATGCACAGTGGTTTGTACTATATTCAAGTTTCTATAGAAATGTATAATTGATAGTGGTCTTTGTTGATATATTTAAAATGTTTGTAGCTCCTATGATGTATTTTGATGCTTTCATAGTTTGGTTTGTTTTTGCATTTGAATTGGAATAATCAAAATCATAACAAAGTGACTAAATCTTGCTGAAAATCACAAACAATAATAATTAAAAAAAAAAGAACCTCACAAAGACATGGGTATATGGGACTACACAAATATGTGGCATCAAACTTTTGTCGAAATTTGGAAAGTATGTCTAGTCTAAAATGTGAGAGCACTGCAGGAGCAATCCTTTGCATGGGATATTGCTGCTATGTTATTCATCTCTCATTTAAATAGAAAGAGTGAGAAAGTTTTCAAAGAATTGATCACATTTAGCAGAATGCAAACTTCTCTGTAATTCTGGTTTGATGTTCAGGATGCAATAACAAAAGCCATGGAGATTTATCCGGAAAGGCTGAAGGTGTCGCGAAAAGTGAGCAACATTGACAAAGAAATCAAGCAGATCACCAAGAGGATTGAGAAGGAGCAGAACATGTGAGTCATTAACAGGAACTTTCCATTTATTTTGTTCTACTTCAAAAGGCATATGTGTAATAGTAATGTACAATGTCTTTTTCAATTTCCACTAGATTCTTAGTGGCGAATTTAGTCATATGGCTGGATTTAATAATAATAATAATAATAATAATAATAGGCATTTCTATAGCGCCATCTATCTAGACAATTCTATTCCGAGGCACATTTATTATTACCCTGGCTTTAGCCTAGCAGCCGTTTATACAGCGCTCCAGCATTTCAAGGAATTAATTCCTGCCAGGTACCCATTTACATCACCTGGGTTGAGTGTGGCAAATGTAGATCAATGTCTTGCCAAAGGACATTAGTGCCGCGGCGGGACTCGACCCGCGGACCTTGTGATCGACAGTCCGGCGACGTATCCACTCGACCACAACACCTCTACATAATTATGCTTCCCATGATACTGGTTTATAAACATATGAAGAATGTGTTCCTATTTTCTGATCACTAGGCAAGGAGATCCTGAAGTTATCACCAAGCTATATGATGAAGCAAGGAAGAATTATCAAAAAGTCAAGAAGCAAATAAAAAGCATGAGGAGGTTTGTAGAGGTACGAGGAGACAATTTTGTTATTCACCCTATATAGTGGTTCATTCACTTGATCAAGTGGTCCTATGGTCTAAAGGGGGGGGGGGGGAATCTCCTAAAGTCATGACAATTGTGAGAGAGAGGTGGAGCCCATCACAAACATGAAATACTATATATCATTCCATTGTATCTGTTTGCCGCTTGAATGCTGCAACCCATAGCAAAATTGTGCTCATCTGGTCGTCAAAAAAGGGCAAAAATGGGTCATAAAAAGTCATGGAATGGAATTTGGTTCTAGAATTTCTCAAGATCAATACAAGTTTCTTATAATGCCTAAAAAAAAAAAATGTTGTATTGCCCTTTGCGACCGACCCAAAAATCTTGAAAAATCTTGAAAAGATGTATTAAAGCATTCAACACTTAGAAATATCAACCCAATGAAAAAATCTGACTGACCGTCCCGTGATTTGGCCCCTAAAGGGCAATACAACATCTTTTTTGTTTAGGCCTAATGGCAGGAATGACATATTACCTTTTCCAACACTACAACCTAGTACATGTTCATCCAACTTTTCCATTGCATTTCTCTTCTAAAACTGAAAAATGATTATTCTCAAAAGGTGCACAAGGATATGCATCTCTTAACTCATAAGGCTGCATGCACGCTACCGTTAAAGCGCTTTGTACATGCGAGCGAGCCATTGCTTCGCTGCCTTGTGCCTGCTTGCACGCATTCGTAATAGCAGTTATTGTTCATGCTCATTGTAGTGTGCTGTGTGTGTTTCGTACACGCTATTCATAGTACCATCGCATTAATCAGATTATATATCAAAATAAACTTGGCACGGGATTTTTGGCTTGGCACAATGGGGATTAGCCCTGTGGCATGATAAGAGTTAATAATAACAACAACAACAACAAATTCAAAACCATGATGCACATATATATATATATATATATACATATATCTCTATGATATTTGTTTCTTTTTTTCAGAAAATAAAAACGATCCTTGATTAGCAGTCTGTCCTGCCTAAGGCTATGTATTTCTTGATAGCCAAAATGAAAGTAATAATTCAAGACCATGATGCATATTTTTTTATATTTTCCCTTTATATTTATTTCTTTTTCAGAAACTGGAAGTGATCCTTGAACAGCGGTTTGTGGTATTAAAGGACATACGTAGTTACATAGCACAGAGGACCAAGTACTACTTCATAGCCATGATGTCCACACGTGGCTATGTAGGTCAGCTCATATTTGATCATAAGAAAGAGGAACTTATCCTCAAGGTAAGATGCCACTATGTAGAAATAGTCCAGTAGACGGTACCATATACCATGTACATGACCTGGAAAAGTTGATAAGTACAAGGTTTTTTTGTTGATTTGTGTTCTAGATGGGTATTGAAGTAAATTCAGCTTGGTTGCCAGCTTGGCAACCTTGGGCAACTTTTTTAACAGCCATATTAGCATAATCATCTAATTACCATATGTGCAATATGTAATAATGTTGCTAATCTCAATCCAGGAAGCTTGAAAACATGGATAATACGACTTTTTAAGGGTTTTCTACGACAAGGAATCCATTTATGGCACCAATTTTTATTTTTAAGTAATACAATTGTCTTAAATAGCATAATTAGCATAATATGTACAATGTATGGACTTCATTGTCATTGTTTATCTATAAAGCCTAAAAATGGTGCAATGCAACATTGTAAATCACTTTTGAAAGATTAATCATTAATTCATGAGAAGATATTCCATGTATATGTAGTATAATTAGCCTAATTAGCATAATAATCTAATTAGCGTATATGTGCAATATGTAATAATGTTGCTAATCTTAATCCAGGAAGCCTGAAAACATGAATAATATTACTTTTCCAGGGTTTTCTATGATGAGGAATACATTTATGACACCAGTTTTTTATTCCAAGTAATGCAATTGTCTTAAATAGCACAATGAGCATAAAGAGCTAATAAGCATGCGTACAATATATGGACTTCATTGTCATTGTTTATCTATTATAAGGCCTAAAAATGGTGCACTGCAACATTGTAAATGACCTTTTGAAAGACTACACATTAATTCATTAGAAGATATTCAATGTAGATGTTGTATAATTAGCCTAATTAGCATATACACTGTATGTGCAATATGTAATAATGTTGCTAATCCTAATCCAGGAAGACTGAAAACATGGATAATATGACATTTCCAGGGTTTTCCATGACGAGGGATTCAGTTGTGATACCAGTTTTTATTTTTAGGTAAAGCAATTGGCTTAATATGTAATAATTGTACTAATAAGCCTAATTAGCATATTTGTAGAACATCAATTATTTGGGACTCATTTAGCTTCACAAATTGTATGTCCAATGTGGTGGTTATGTTGGTTGCAAGGCAATGTTGTCGAACCTCATGAAATGTCTAGGATATGACGGGGTCATCATACGCATTGGAGGTACGTTGGGCTTCAGTCATTGGATTTAGAGAGACAGTCGGAAACACACTGAAGATGGTTAAAGCAGATGATAGTGATGGAATTGATGATGTGGTGAGACAAGTACGTATGTAGGCCAGGGATGTTTAATACAACAGTACGAACTATGATCTGTCTATGTTATGTTTACCAAAGCTAGAACCATTGAGAGTACAAGCCCGACGTTGCTCAAGCTTGTGGCAGAATTCTTGCAAAAGTCATATTATCCAGGTTTTCAGGCTTCCTAAATTTAGATTAACAACATTAATACATATTGCTCATATATGCTAATTAGATTATTATGCCAATCAGGTTAATTATACTACATCTACATGGAATATCTTCTCGTGAATTAATGATTAGTCTTTCAAAAGTGATTTACAATGTTGCATTGCACCATTTTCAGGCTTTATAGATAAACGATGACATTGAAGTCCATATATTGTACGCATGCTTATTAGCTCATTATGCTCATTGTGCTATTTAAGACAATTGCATTACTTGGAATAAAAAACTGGTGTCATAAATGAATTCCTCATCATAGAAAACCCTGTAAAAGTCATATTATCCATGTTTTCAGGCTTCCTGGATTAAGATTAGCAACATAATTACATATTGCACATATATGCTAATTAGATTATTAAGCTAATTAGGCTAATTATACTACATATACATGGAATATGTTCTCATGAATTAATGATTAGTCTTTCAAAAGTGATTTACAATGTTGCATTGCACCATTTTTAGGCTTTATAGATAAACAATGACAATGAAGTCCATATATATTGTACATATTATGCTAATTAAGATATTTAAGACAATTTTATTACTTAAAAATAAAAACTGGTGTCATAAATGGATTCCTTGTCATAGAAAACCCTTGAAAAGTCATATTATCCATGTTTTCAGGCTTCCTGGATTGAGATTAGCAACATTATTACATATTGCGCATATGCTAATTAGATGATTATGCTAATATGGCTATTAAAAAAGTTGCCCAAGGTTGCCAAGCTGGCAACCAAGCTGAATTTACTTCAATACCCATTTAGAACACATATCAACAAAAAAAACTTGTACTTATCAACTTTTCCAGGTCTGAAAAACTTCTACAGGACTAAAAGAGAAAAATGTGATAGTGCTGAAATGAGTGCCTTTATATAATACCTGAAAGATTTAGTTTATTTCTTAGTTGAGAAACATACTTCTAAATTTTAAATAGCCATCAAACAATCTGCAACCTATAGTTACTAGTTTCTGACAGTTGAAGTTTTAAAAACAAATAATTTTTCCACTTTACCAGAACTTAATTCTTTTTAAAGATACAAATAAATGCTGGTAATGAAAAATTACAATAGAATAAACATTTCTTCCTTCCTTTTCAAAGTTGTCTTCTTATGGCATAGGCACTAAAACGATCATGTGCACAATTGTATTTTGTATTCTGTCCAGGTTTTCTATCATAATTGAGCAAATCTGTTTTTATAATATAATACTTTGAGCTTTGCAACTGTTAAATTTCCTTCCTATTTTGATAATTAGCAAAACAATTTATGGTATACTATACACACTGCCACATATCTGTAACATAAGTGGCTTAAAGTTAGAAAGCAATAAATTTGTGATTTTTCCAGTTCTTTTTATGATAATTTGGAAGATTGTTGTAGTAAAAATGTCCCCTAAAACATAAAATTATTTGAAATATGACCATAAATAGCTTAGAAATGTGCAACGTGTGAGTGTAGTCCCACACACCCAGTTCTGTGTGTGGTACATGTAGTTTTCAGCAGGACTGAGCCAGTTTGATTGAATTGATTTGTCAGGTGGATCAAGGAGAGAGCCAGAAGGCCAAGGATGTGTCCAAGGATGTGAGAAGCCTGTCTGGTGGAGAGAGATCATTCTCCACAGTGTGCCTTATCATGGCCCTCTGGGAGTCTGTGGAATCCCCCTTCAGGGCCATGGATGAATTTGATGTTTTCATGGTAAGTTTGGGCAGCGCCAGAAGTGTCACAACGTGACGTACATGTGTGCTATATAAGAATCATTATTATTATTATTATTATTCTTTCTCAATGGAAAGTTGTGTCTACAGAAGTTATATGTAATGGCCAAGTTTGTTGGTCCTGTCTCTTCTTCCCCCTCCCTCCCTCCCCCTCTCTCTATCTCTTTCTCTTTCTCACACACTCACATTTCCCACCTGTCTCTCTTTCTCTTTCCTTGGTCTCTCCTCATATAATTCTTACATAAAGTTCATTTGACAACTTATTCATTTCTTTTCAGGACATGATGAATAGAAAGATCTGCATTGAGTTGTTGCTGAAGTTTGCTGAAGATCAACCAATCCGACAATTTATCTTTCTTACTCCCCAAGATATGAGGTAAGATGCCATGTTTGGGGTTATTTCGTCAGACATCATCAATCAATTTACATGAAGGTGCAATAAAATCCTTCCTTAAAGGCATCGTTTAACAATGTTACATCTGAGATGCATGGCCCTACGCGTTATCAGTGTCTGTGATATGGTGATATTGAAGCCCTAAAAAAATGATCATGAAGTGCTTCAAAAATGTAAAAATCTCTGAGTGACCGGTTTTATCTTGATAGTCATGGGGTTCCTGACTGGCCTAAAGGTTTCTAATTATCACTGCAGCATGAGCTAAATCCAGGATTTTGTTTCAGAATCTGAGACAACGATACCCATTACCTTTAATAGTATGTGTTCTTTGGTGCATTTTTTCACTTCATGGACACATTGAACCATTCTAAATAAATAATTTACTCCCTTTTAAAGGTAATACAAAGTTTTGGTATGGGGTCATGAATTCGGTTCAAATAAACATATTTGAAGCATATGCGATCCTACAATATTCAGCGATCGTTCACGGTTAAAATTGAGTCTAAAGTGATGAAATTGTAAAGAATAAACTCTTTATGTTGTATAGCTCCCTCTCAAGGTCAAGATATTAATTTAGCTATGTCTAAATAAGAGGTTTGCTTTCTTTTGTCTTTCACAGTAAGATCACCCCAAAGCCGTCGGTACGGATAACTCGACTCCACGACCCCGAGCGGAACCAAGGTTACATCACAGCAGAACCCAATGCCACTCAAGATGAAACGATGGAGGAGGGGGAGTAGCAGAACCGCGATGGGACAGAAGGAATGCCACCCAGTGCCTTGGAAGCCTGTGACAAGCAGTTTCACAGGATCATCATTTGACATTACTTTGCAACAATGGACACTTGTGGATGCATCCAAATTAAACTTGCCAGCACTTGTACACTACAAACTGTAGTAAAGAGATGAATAATTTCTCCTTTGAGCAATAATCAAGCAGATTTTCAGTGTGGATCTGTCTGGAGAAGGCCAAAACTTTATTTCAGGTTAGAGATGGGTTCTGTGAGCCAGGTCTACGATTAAAGGATGATTAGTTGGAGGGAAGTCAGAACTGTTGATCTGGAACTTCCTGGAAATCAGTTGAATAAATTTTCTAAAGAATAGGAAAGAAAACATCCTTATTATGTGTAGCAGCCAGTAAAAGCAGTGACCATTTGTCCAAGCTGTAGTATAACAAAATAACTGATTGAGACCAGAATAGATTACATGTGATATACCAGTAGGTGTCTGCTTCAAGTAAAACTCTTAATCTTTTAAGAAGGGGATATCGTGTAGAAATTAAAAAGAATGTTGAATACCTAATTGCCCATTAGTATAAACTTATAACTGGGTATGACCCATTACAACATAAAAAAGACAATCTCTGTGATGCAACTTGTGATGCTTTTAACAGATACGTTGTGATGCATTTAACTATGTGACTGATACAATAGTGTTGTATTTAGCAGGTGTACAAAATAGCCAATGTCCTTCATAAGTTATGTAAGAATTAGTACATCAACTGAAGCTCACACCAGTATCATACTGATCATAAAACCTTTGATGAATTATGAATTTATTAAACAGGTCTGGTAGAGAGCCAAGTAAGAGGAAATATTTGAGCCTATCTATGTAGATTTTCCCTGTGACACTTAATTGTTGTATTATGAATGCCATCTGATGCTTACAGTGTAGTATGCTGTGAGACAAATGAAGAGTTTAATTCCAAAAGGAGCTAAATACATTGTAACTTGAGAAAAAAAAGAATTGTTTACCAGATTTTGTACAGGCATCTATGGAAAAGTGATATTAGAAGGTGCATTTTTTCATAATTGCTCTGATACATGTACCTCAATTTTCATCAAAAATGGATTTAGCTCCTTTTGGAATTTAAACTCTTCAAATATGCCATTCAATGTGTAAGTTGTGACATGGAGCTGTCATAAACCTTGTTTGATGAACTCTGGGTGAATATGATGATATGTAACTTAGCTGGCCATGCTCCAGAGAGAGCTATAAATTCACATGAATGAAATCATCAGAGATTGGCCAACCTTATAGATAGATAGATAGATAAATGGTATTTATTGACTCATTTTCATGTATTGCAGTTACAAGTAACTGAATTGTGCATGAATAAAACATTGATGGTGAAGATAGTTATACATTTCAAGAGATATCACAGTAAACAGTAACTGAATTGCACATGAGTAAATTGCTGGGAAAAAGCAAATATACATTTCAAGATGTTATGAAGCAATTGTACCATTCCTAATGAATGCATATCATGTAGTCAGACTTATTGATTATCTATCCCTTGGCTTAATCTGATTAGACCGTTATTTGTTGACATGGTGGTGTGCATGTTTCTTCAATTCAGTTCTAATTTCAAACAATACATGTGAATAGCATACACTCCTTGACTAGTAAGAGTTTTGGGAAAAGATAGCATCATAGAATGCATGGAGCATTGTACAGTGTCTGACTGTCCAACAAAGAAGGTTGCACCAGCGGACATGGTATAAAGACATCTGACAGATGGAACTCAGAGATATATCTTGTCACTATTCAATGAAGCATAATGATATTTATCCCTTTTTTCATACATGTGTAGCTGATTCTATAGACCACATTTAGACTCTAGAATAGGATGTTATTGGATGTTGAGCACCGTAACTCTTAGTTTCATTTACCTAGCTTGCCTTCAGTACTACATTGTATATACATTCATCCGTGCTATTACTTATTTACTTTCTGCGTTGTCTGTTAATATTGAGTTTTAGTTGTGTCTTGAAATTGTTATCAAAATCTTACCTGCAAATGAAATGACATCAAATAGACAAGTAGCTATAAGTGTGAAAGGCAGTAGCAGTTCTAGTGGATTATACATGAATTTAAGCAAGGCATGTGTAGAAAATGAATGTAAGAACCCTAAGCGAGTACCGTAAGCGCCCCCCCCCCCCACCCACCCATTCTTCTAGAATCAAGAGCAGAACATCCATAGACTTGTGCCACTCTATTGAAAGCTAGCTATTGAACATACTGTTAATGATTAAATTATTCATACCCCTTATCTTAAATATGTGAAAAAGTGATTTGTCCCAATTTATTGAGAATATGACATATTAAAAACTTCTCTAAAAGTATTCAACAAAAGTCCTAATTCAACCGGCCCACCTTTCATTCTCCACTTTCGCCCCAAAAAACATTAAATTAACAAGGGTTATGAATAATTTAGTTGTTAACTATACATATACATGTACATGTACGTCTTTGTTTTTCTAGGTGTACAGTTTATGTCTTGGTTTATCAAAGTGCTTTGTCTCTTGTTGTCTGACCAGACATTGCTCTTGCATTTTGTTGGGGATGTACATAAGAAGTAGATATTTTAATTCCATACATTAAATGCATTATATAAAGTAACATTGGTCACTTAAGTGTTGGTAGTATGGCAACACTGAGGGATGAATGTGGCAAAAACATGCAATAAGTTAATTTCCCCCTGTATATACATGCATATATATTTAGTGTATTTATCACATAAAGCAGTTTATTTCAAACTGTATTAAAAGTTCTTTTTCAACTAGTTAACTGAGAATGGTGTTACATCTGTAGAGTATTGAACTTGATGAAAAATGAGAAAGAGAGAGAGAGATTGAGCGAGTGAATGAGAGAAAGAGAGTGAGTGATAAAGTGAGAGAGAGAGGGAGCAAGGGGTGGAGCTCAATTAATAAAGAATCACATTTGTTTTGTTAGAAGAGATTATCATACTGAAATTTATGCAGAGGCGAGCATTTGGGCATAAATACTTAATTGCTGCATGTTCCAACAAGGTTTCATTTTATATTACATTAACCAATGAGCAAGATAGGGTTTAAAAGGCTTATACATAGACAAGTCAAAGTCGCTGTTGAGATTGGGAGATGTTATTTACTGCAATATGAAATAAGGGGAGAAAGGAGGAGAGAGAGGGCGGGAGAGAGAGAACAAGAGAGAATGGTTTACCCCACAGAGCACTTGGGGGCTGGGGAGGGAAAGAGAAACGGGGATGGAAAAGAGCTACGGAGTGGGGGGAGAAGGAGAGACAGACAGACAGGAAGAGAGACAACTAGTAAGTGAGAGAGAGAGAGAGAGAGCTGAGAAGGGTATATTCCAAACTGGCCCAACTGGAAAAATACGTATTTTTATTTGTTATGTTTTATTAAATCAAAACTAATATCACAATATTTACAGGTCATCAATAGTGATTGGTACATAACAAACAAATATTTTTGTATATCTACCGTGATTTTTTCGACTGCGTTCACTGCTGATGAGTGTTACATAACTTATATTTCAGTGGTGGTCCACCAGAGTCTACTTATTACTCTTTCCCCGCTGTACGTATTTCAATCTTAAATCCTTTGTTTTTAAATGATGTCTTTACTACTTGTGTGAATTGTTATGAAAATGTCGTTCCTATGTATTGATGTGAATTCATTGTATTAAAATGTTGTAGTTTGTTAATGGCTTGGCGTAACTGTGTTTGAGAAATCATAATGATGATGTGAATTAGTTAAGAGTGCGACACATGCACATTTGAATTTGCTCTTGCGTGTCGCAGCTGGTGCTGCGAGTACCAGAACAGGATCAGTTCTCGGCTTCGGCCCCGCTCTCTGCCTGGCCTGGAGGCGCATATATTTTGTTCACAACAGTTGTTTAGCCATTTTCGCGAAAAAATTCCAAGAAGTGCTCTGGTGAAAGAGTCTAGGTCGTCAGCGCACTATTATGTTCAAGCATGTACACCCATAGACCGAATTTTCCGTCTCTTTCGTTCGTTAGCCTCTTATTGGGGTAGGGTCGGCCGGCTCTCTCTTTAGAGACGGAAACCGTTTAATCACATGTCCTTGCTAACGCCACGACCAACTCTGGTCGTAGCGTTTTGCCCCCAAAATCCCCCAAAATGTCATTTTACCTCGTGTAGATCCAAATGTAAATTAGGCCTAGGGTATAATAATTCGGTTCCACTTACTAACTTGCTTGAAATAATCCGTTTAATGGTCCCTTTTAAGGAAATTATGGGTCTAAATTGACAGCCGTGTTGAAAATCTTGCAAGTCGTGTTAAACTCTCGCTGCCGGAGTCATCTAAATCAATCTCATCCCTTCTAGTCTACGCCGAAGGCAAAATGATTATGAAAGAAAAACTGTGATAACGCCATTACGAACGTGTAGATGGCGCACAGCTTTTCCTTCATAATCATTTTGCCTTCGGCGTAGACTAGAAGGGATGAGATTGATTTAGATGACTCCGGCAGCGAGAGTTTAACACGACTTTAACACGGCTGTCAATTTAGACCCATAATTTCCTTAAAAGGGACCATTAAACGGATTATTTCAGTAAAGTTGGTAAGTGGAACCGAGGTAGTATAACCTTCTCCTAATTTTAAATAATCAATGCATGAGGTAAAATGACATTTTGGGGGATTTTGGGGGCATAACCCTACGACTTGAAATGGCCGTGGCGTTATCAGGGGTATGTGTATAGACGGTTTCCGTCTCTAAAGAGAGAGCCGGCCGACCCTACCCCAATAAGAGGCTAACGAACGAAAGAGACGGAAAATTCGGTCTAGTCATGGAGATAAAATAAGAGATCTCCATGGTCTAGTACACCCAGGGAAAGAAAGATGATAGAAAGGGGAAAACAAGGATGGGAGAGGATATGGAGAAGGAAAAATAAGAAAGAGAAGAGGATATAAAGTCAAAGGAAGAACATAGAAATACATAATTGAAGAGCTAAGAGGATCGTATAGATCTAGACTAAGGAAAAACAGGGAAATACGAAGGAGAAATTAAATCTATATCGGATTAAAACAAATTAAGAAATAGATGACGGAGAAAAGGATAGATTAATGAAGGAGAAACAAAGAAATACATAAAACAAAAGAGAAGAGGTAATTAGAATAAAGGAGAACAAAAGAAATACATAACGAGGGAGAACTTGCATGGGGATAGATTGAAGGAAAAACAAAGAAAAAGGATATATTGAAGAGAAAAATAGAAATACATGACAAAAAAGAAGAGGATAGATCGAAGGAGAACACAGAAATACATAATGAAAGAGAAGAGAGGATAGATTTAACCCGAAACAAATAACGATGTATGTATGTACAGCTCCAGCCAAATCCAACTGCTAAGGGTAATGCTAGACTCTGTCTCTAGTCGTTTGCACAGTATATTTGACTGAAGTGGCTAAACAGTTGTGTAAAAAAAATATGCGCGGCCTGGAGCTGTGGGCTTTGCTGCCACTCGCTTTAGTATACAGTGCTTCCCAGAAAAAAACGAAACCGAGAATTATCGATGTTTTATCATAACTTGATCAGATCACAATTATAATTAATAAATGACCCCGGCCCCCCACTCAGTGTTATTTAGGGTACGCATATGCTTGTTCCCTCTTTTTGAAAGCACCCCCTATCTGAGGACTGCCAACATTTCCAAACCCCCCTTAATTCGCTGGCTTTTCGCTGGCTTTTCGCTGGCTTTTCGCTGGCTTTTCGCTGGCTTTTCCTGCCTTGCATTTCCATAATTTTATTAAACAAATTCGTTTTCACGGGCTGCCTGCCGTAGCAAAAAACAGCAAACTTTGTTTCCTTGACGATCAGCCATGTCTTTTGCCGGTCTTCTTTGTTGTTTTTAAAATAGGGCATTTACAAGAATTAAGGCCTCAACTTTCTTTGCACTTCATTCTTTTGCCTTTTTCTCTCTCTCTGTCTTTTTCTCTCTCTCTGTCTCTCTCGATCTATCTCTGGGCTTTGGTTTTCAGCAATTCACTTTACATAGTGGCTGGAGTCTAGGCCCTCTATTCAGAGGCTGTTTCACTGCAGTCATGCCCAAGCACAAACCAAGCACCATCAGTCAGAGTGGGGAGCCCAAGTCCAAGAAGGCCCGCACCAAGTCCAGCCGAAGTGATGATAATGATGAAAGCGAGGAAGAGGAATTAACCAACCAGTCTCAAAGGCCAGACTTCACTGCTCCATGCATTGGAAGAGGTAGGTAGAGGTGCTGTGGTCTATAGGGATAAGTCTTTGGGATGTGAACCACAAGGTATGGCCATGGGGTTCAAATCTTTATTGGTGGTGAAATGAGGACTCAAGTTCCTAGCTAGCAAGTACCCTGTCTTTTTTCTTGTACAAAAATCATCTTCTTTTAATTCTTTTAATTCTTTTACTCTTATCCTTCCAGAGAGAAGCAGAATGTGGAATCATTGAGAAAATATCAGTAAAGAACTTTATGTGCCATGGACGACTTGAATGCAACTTTGGTCCGAATGTCAACTTTGTTGTTGGGCGCAATGGAAGTAAGTGTAATCCTTTTACTTTGTTTTAACTTGGTAATGCATAGGTAAGATGTGGATTTGTCATGTTAATCAAAGATTTTTTATTAGTCGAATGTGGATTTTGAATTGATTAGATTTTGGGGTCATGAGGTCAAAGGTCACAGGGCTCATTATGTATGCAAAAATAGCTTGTGATCGCGTTATCTCAAGAACTGACCGGTGGATTCCTACCAAACTTTGGTCATGTATGTAACTTGCAGAGCCAATGAATTGATTAGATTTTGGGGTCACAAGGTCAAAGGTCACAGGGCTCATTATGTATGCAAAAATAGCTTTTGATCACATTATCATTAGTGTGATTATATTGTCTTAGAGGTTTCGTAGTCGGATACGGGAGATCCACGACCGATTGGATTCTTTCCGCACTGGGCATTACGCCTTCAGGTGAGATAATATGTCCCACATACTCAATCTTGTCGGTGCGAATTACCGATTTCGCCTTGTTGAGTTTAGGCCGGATTTTATTACTTTTTCGAGCAGGGCAGACAATCGAGCGTCATGCTGCGTAGTGTCCTTGCCTTAGACGAGAATGTCATCGGCAACAATTTCAACTCCGTCCAGCTGTCCGAATTCATCGGTCATTGCTCGTTGCCATACTTCGCTGGCAGAAGATATGCCAAATGGCATCACCTTATAACGATAGCGGCCGAAGGGACTGTTGAAAGTCGTGTAATGTGAACTCGCCTTGGTTAGGGGGAGCTGCCAGTATCCGCTCGTGGCATCGAATTTCTAAAATACACGCGTGCCAGCCATTCTAGCTGAAACTTGTTTGAACGTCGGCATTGGGAAATGCTCCCTTCGGATGGCTGTGTTTAGACCGCGGGGGTCGAGGCATATACGAACACGACCATCTGGCTTTTGAACGACCGTCATTTGGCTTACCCAATCAGTGGGCTCAGTTACTCGTTCTATAACTCCTATCTCTTCCATTCGCTCTATTTCTGCTTTGACCTTATCCCTTATTTTGTGAGGAATAGTGCGAGGAGGGCATTTAACTGGGTTCACATCGTTCCTCAGTGTAATATCATACTCATGGTTGCGCAATCTCACTAGGCAAGCCTTTTATTAACAGGGCGCCGGGCGATTTTTACCCTACGGTCCCTGACTTTTGGCGCCCGGTAAGACGGGGAAAATGAGTACCGGGCGCCGGTCCATTTTTATTTCTGGCGCCCGGTCTGGGAGAATTAACATTTTCTGTTTCATAAACTTCCACATGTCTAGCACTAAATGTTCACAAATGTGACAAAAACTTACTTGATACGAGTTAAACGTGGACTGAATGAACCCTAACAAATCATTACATAATGAGAATCCTAATTAAAATCGCCCAGAAACAATTGCAGCACTAATACGAGCGGTTATGGCGCGCCATATGCCCAATAACCCCGAAAAACACGGTTTATCGCCGATAAACAATTAGGTTTATCGACGAAAAACAAGGTTTATCGAGCGATAAACCTTGTTTATCGTGAGAAACTCTGTATATCGACTGATAAGCACAGTTTCTCTCGATAAACAAGGTTTATCGACGATAAACAAGGTTTATCGACGATAAACAAGGTTTATCGATAAACAAGGTTTATCGAAAAACACGGTTATTCGTATTTCGTCAGGAGAGGGCTCCGCACGTGCGCTCTACACCGTAGAATATACCAACACCGTAACACTTGTCTTGCTCGCGCTCATGACCACGATCGACATTTTCTGAGTGGAGGTATGGCGAAGTATTCCAGGCTTTTTCCCCAATTTTTGAAATGTTATGTTTATATATATCTCTCTCTCTCTTTCAAACTTTCTAGGTTTTCCCCTTCTCTTATCTCTCTCACTCTCCCCCTTTCTTTCTCTCACTCTCTCTTTCTGGATGAAGATAGAGGAGAGGTAGAGCGGGGATAGATGGATGGATATTGAGGATAAATAGAGGAGAGATAGAGGAGAGATCGAGGAGAGATAGAGGAGGGATGAATGAGAGATAGCCGGAGAGATAGAGGAGAGATAGAGCAGGGATAGATGGATGTAGAGAGAGAGGATAGAGAAAGAGATAGGGTAGAGATAGATTGATGGAGAGAGAGGAGATATAAATTAGAGATGGAGGAGATAGAGGAGAGATAGAGCAGGGATAGATAGATGGAGATAAAGGAGATATAGAGCAGGGTAGATGGATGGAAAGAGAGGAGAGATAAAGGAGAGATAGAGGAGAGATAGAGGAGAGATAGAGGAGAGATATCGATCTATCCCCGCTCTATCTCTCCTCTATCTCTCCTCTATATATTATCTCTCTCTCTCTCTCTCTCTCTCCATCTATATCCATCTATCCCCGCTCTATCTCTCCTCTATCCCTGCTCTATCTCTTCTATCTCTTTCTCTCTCCGTCTATCTCCATCCATCTTTCCCTGCTCTATCTCTCCTCTATCTCCTCCATCTCTCATTTATATCTCCTCTCTCTCCATCCATCTATCTCTACCCTATAATCTCCTCTTTCTCTATCTCTATCTCTACATCCATCTATCCCTGCTCTATCTCTCCTCTATCTCTATCCTTTCTCTCCTCTATTTACCCTTATTCACCATCCATCTTTCCCTGCTCTATCTGTTCTCTCTCTCTCTCTCTCTCTCAAATCTCCATCCATATATCCCTGCTCTATATCTCTCCCCTCTCTCTCTCTCTCTCTCTCTCTCTCCATCTATCTCTATCCATCTTTCACCCGCTCGATCTCTCTTCTATCTCTCCTCTATTTATCCTCAATAACCATCCATCTATCCCCGCTCTACCTCTCCTCTATCTTCATCCATCTATCTTTAAAATATCTCTCCTCTATCTCTCCTCTCTCTCTCTCCATCTATATCCATCCATCTATCCCCGCTCTATCTCTCCTTTTCCCCTGCTCTATCTCTCCTCTATCTCTCATTTATCTCTCCTCTCTCTCCAACCATCTATCTCTACCCTATTTCTCATACCGGGGGAAGAGATAAAAGGGGAGGGGGCAGAGAGGGAGTGCAGAGAAAGAAAAAGGAAAGAGAAAGGGAAAGAGAGAATTAGAAGAAAGGGAAAGACAGAAGGGTTATATTGAGAGGGTAGGAGAAAGAGAGAGTGAGAGAAAGAAAGGGGAGAGTGAGAGAGATAAGAGAAGGAGAAAACCTAGAAAGTTTGAAAGAGAGAGAGAGAGATATATAAACATAACATTTCAAAAATTGGGGAAAAAGCCTGGAATACTTCGCCATACCTCCAGTCAGAAAATGTCGATCGTGGTCATGAGCGCGAGCAAGACAAGTGTTACGGTGTTGGTATATTCTACGGTGTAAAGCGCACGTGCGGAGCAGTGCTCTGAGCTGGGTGCAACTTTAAAAAGCGCCCTCTCCTGACGAAATACGAATAACCGTGTTTTTCGATAAACCTTGTTTATCGATAAACCTTGTTTATCGTCGATAAACCTTGTTTATCGAGAGAAACCTTGTTTATCGAGAGAAACTGTGCTTATCAGTCGATATACAGAGTTTCTCATGATAAACAATGTTTATCGCTCGATAAACCTTGTTTTTCGCTCGATAAACCTTGTTTTTCGTCGATAAACCTTGTTTATCGGCGATAAACCGTGTTTATCGGGGTTATTGGTCAAATGGCGCGCCATAAGCGGTCGCTATCTCCTACTCCTAGAGCGGAGTACGAAGCACACAATAAATACAGGGGATGTACACCACTCAAAGCTAAGACGAGCGCATTTCCCCAAGCCATGCATACACACACAAATGACATCAGTGCTGTACTGCACTACACACACAGTGTCAGTACAAGAAAGTCTCGATGTAACTTCCAAAAATCCATCCCAAAAGCCAAATTTTGCCGTCAAAAATGCGGAATCGGAGTCATATTTCCTAAGCTCACGGGGGTTTAGCCCAGTTTTAAGAAACAGTTTCATCAAAATAGCGCTAAAAATCAAGAAATCAGCGATTTTTTGCCAGTTTTTTTGCCTATCGCATGCCCTTCGGATGTAATGGTATCTTCAAAAAGCCAAATGAAAAACAGAACACCGGACCTGCATTGACTTATGTACAAAGTTGATTGCAACTCCAGACTTGCCTTGATTCAGCGGCCCTCGTACTCATTGACTAAAATTCTGTGATGTTTTAAATAATGGATTTTTCTGATCAAATAGGTAAATATATTTAACAAATCTTTTTTTTATTTTTTTTTATTATTATTATTATTTTTTATTTTGTTTATTTTGTTATTTGTTTAAGTGACAGGTCTAAATAACAAACCCGTCAAACAGGCAAAATCTGTTTTTTCACCTAAAATATGCTTTTTCAAGCTGAATACCGGTAATATGTTTTTTGAAAGTGACAGGTTGGCAGCTCTGCATTGTCATTATAGATGGTTTTTCTTAAGTATTTTTTTTATAAAAATAATTTAATTCCCCCCTTCCTAACATTTTTCAATTTTTGTCATTTAACGGCATGAAAATAGTATTAAACATGAACTACAACAACTACATATGACAGATTTATCCAAGGTATGAGTGATTTAATATAAGAGTGCTCAAAATGTAAACTGTAGAAATTAAACTACCGTATGTATAAACAAAAGGTAACGTTTAACAAATCATTTAAAAGAATACATATTTTCATCAATTTTGGAAACGGCTCCTGGTCCTGGAAAACGGCTCCCTGTTCTCTAAAAAAATTAAGGACCGGGAGCCGCTTTTTCAGATATTTGGCTCCCGGTCTGCTTTGACTTAATAAAAGGCTTGTCCCTAGGCCTGCGAACAAATCGTCATATATTTTTAGAGGGTCTATTTGTGGGCGATTGGGGGTGGGGCTCTTTGGAATGCGATCAGGTGATGGGGGCACATTTGGAATGAGAAGGCTGTTAGTATTAGCGGGGGCCTGCATATTTGTGCTCACGGGGAGGGTGGGGGGCTGCCTTGCTGCCTTGCTTGTCACCTCATCAACAATTTCACATCTTTTCAACAAATTCATCCTTTCGCAATCTCTCCTCCCTAATAATGGTTTCCCATAACCACCAACCACCTGAAGGTATTCTTGCTTACCGACCAGTACTTTACACCTTGTTTTCCCCACAGGTTTCATAATGTGTCGTGAGTATGAACGTAGGGTCACGGGGGTCTTATCAAGACTCAACTTAGACCCTCCTTGTTCGTGTGACTGCTCGTAGCGTTGTCGTGGACGTTGAGGTTGACGTTCTCGTCCTCGTTGGATGTAATCGGTGTCTGCGGGTATTCCTGGGCTGCAGGCGGCTTGTATAGTTCGACCATCTCGTTGGCGCTGTTCTCAGCCACGCTGCACACGTCGATGCATTTCTTTAAGTTCAAGTCCTGCACTTGTAAGAGCTTCTCCCGGAGAGTTTGGTCCTGTATGCCACAGACAATCCTGTCCTTCAACAGGTCATCCTCGAGTTCTCCAAACTCGCAATCCTTTACAAGAGCCTTTAGATCGGTGATGTAGGAGCTAAAACTGTCACCATTTTTCTGATTTCTCGAGTTAAACAGGTACCTGATGACACTGAGTTTCCTCTTTGGTTGGCAGTAAGCTGCCAGCTTGGTCTTCAGGGCGCTCACTTTGCCCGATTCTGTTTCGCTGAATGTCAATGTGTCTGTCATCTGTTGGGCCATGGGCCCCGCCACGTGGAGAAATGTGGCGTATCTCACCGGCTCCGTCTTTGCCGAAAGTTCGGTTGCTCCTTCATAAAATTCATAGGCTCTAAGCCAGTCCTTCCAATTCTTTGCGACGTTTCCATCAAAGGAAAGCGGTCCTGGGGGTCTAAGTCCCGACATCTTCTTTTTGACTCCTGTCTTCCTTTTCTCCTGACACCATGTGATATATTGGAGGCAAGACAAATGATACACGTCCGACACGGATAAGTTCCAGACTAGGAGTGATCTTTATTAGAGGGGTTTCACAGTGCCCCTGTATAGGCTCATTACATAACTTTGTCTGGCATAAACATATACCAGTAGGTGGCGCCATTACATACATTGATATGGATTAACATTGATCAAGATACATCACAATTAGAACAGATGGACAGATTACCATGAAACTCAGGACATGTACCTGTATTTAATAATTTAATAATATTCATTTGTAAAGCGCAATAACTATGTGGATATACTACTGCGCTGCAAGAGCTCGTAAATGCTGTGCCATACATACTATATGAACAAGTGAGTTTTCAGTTTGGATTTAAAATTATCTAGTGATGGGGCTTTCCTTATTTCTAGTGGTAATTTATTCCATAATCTAGGGGCAGCACAAAGAAATGACAGATCCCCGAGGGTTACTTTGGTTTTTATATGGGGGTATTTGCAACATAAATGTGTCTTGTGTACTACGAAGGTTACGACCATGAGTTTGAGACTTGATATGCAACAAATCAGTAACGTAACTAGGAGTTTGACCATTTAGAGCTTTGTAGACTATCATTAATATTTTAAATGTGATTCTCTGGCGAACTGACAACCAGTGTAGTTCTTTTAGAAGTGGGGTTACTTGAGAGAATTTTGGGAGGCTGCAAATTAATCGTGCACATGTTTTTTGGACCCACTGCAACTTGGAAATTTGTGAGTCTGGCAATCCATACAATAAACTATTACAGTATCTAGTTTACTAGTGACACATGCATGCATGATCATTTTCATGCTGTACGTCCTGATCAAAGTATTTACGAATGCGTCTCAAATTATAAATCATGAAATAGGCCAATTTGCATATTTTGGTAATATGTGAATCCATATTCAGGTGGGTATCAAGGGACACACCTAAGTTTCTAACAGTATCAGATGGGGTTATGGTGGAGTCACCAACTGATACACTACGTGACCTGAATTTAGAAACCTTGCGTGGAGTACCAATGACCAAAAATTCTGTTTTGTTATCATTTAACATCAACTTGTTTTGCAACATCCAAACTTTAATATAGACAACACATGTTTCTAATTCAGAAATACAATGAACTTCAGCCGGTGTGTTAGGACAGAAAGACAAGTATAGTTGTGTGTCGTCTGCGTAGCAGTGACAACTAATACTAGGAAGCTCTGTATGGATATTTGTAAGGAATCTGCTTGTATACAATGTAAACAACAGAGGGCCTAACCGCGACCCTTGAGGAACACCAAAAGGCACATTGAATACATCAGCGACAACGTGTATCTTGCTGAGGCAATGAACTGATTAGATTTTGGGGTCATGGGGCTCATTATGTATGCAAAAATAGCTTGTGATTGCATTATCATCAGAACCGATGGACGGATTAACATCAAACTCAAGACATACATGTATCTTGCATTTGGGGTCATGAGGTCAAAGATCAAAGGGTCATACATGTTTATGAGAAATAGCTTGTAATCACGATATTCTGAGAACCTGTTGAATTAAAAAAAAATCTTCCGTTTTGGTTTGTAAAATTGCTCTATGACGGAGGCATCATTTTTCGACTGCGCGCAGTTGAAGTTCCATCTAGTTCTGCTAGTCTTTTATTCTATCTCAGAGTACAAAAATGGACGGGTTGGATACATGTTGACACAATCTAACTGCAATATGCAGGTATCCCGATAACTGTAATCAGTCTCACTGAAACGATGATGTGCACAATTATATTTTGCACTCTGTGGGTGTAGTCCCATGCACCCATTTCTGTGTACATGTAGTTTTCACCAAGACTGTGAGCCAGTTTGTTTTTATTCATTTTGATCGTTCCAAAAACCTTGTGTGTGCAGACTTTTTCTTTACCAATGTAATTGCGTGACCAGAACTCAAGTTTATCTTTTAATTGATTTGTCAGGTGAATCTAGGAGAGAGTCAGAAGGCCAAGGATGTGTCCAAGGATCTGGTAAGCCTGTCTGGTGGAGAGATGTCATTCTCCACAGTGTGTCTTATCATGGCCCTCTGGGAGTCTGCGGAATGCCCCCTCATGGCCATAGATGAATTTGATGTTTCCATGGTAAGTTTGAACGTATCCCTAACCTACTTTAACCAACTACAGCTAATATTGTTCATAGTGGCCACTTTTGTTCCTCCCTATTAACAAAATATTGTTTTGCTGAAGTTTTATGGAATGGTCACCCACATGTAATGTTACACTATATCACAGACATTGATAAAACGTTGGGGCGTGCATCTCAGATTTAACATTGTTAAACGATGCCTTTAAGGAGGAGATATCGTGTAAAAATTAAAAAGGATGTTGAATACCTATAAGTACCCATTATTGGAAACTTATAACCAGGTATGACCCATTACAACATAAAAAGGAAAACATCACTGTGATGTAACTTATGATACTTTTAACAGATACATTGTGATGGTGTTGTGGTCTAGTGGATAAGTCACCGGACTGCAGGTCACAACTTACGGGATTCAAATCCCAGCTCGACATTAACATCCTTTGGCAAGACGTTAAACTACATTTACCACTCTCCACCCAGGTGTTAAATGGGTAACTGGCAGGATGCGACAGTAAATGTAGTTTACTCAGCATTGGGAGCATCTGTAAAATGACGCCTGGCTGGAATGCTCCCCAGGGAGTGGAGAATGTTCATACATTGTGTGCAGGCAAGCCTGATTCTAATAATCGGGGTGATAATTTATCTGTAAAGCACTTGCAGACAACGTTGATGTATTAAGCGAAATATATCATTATATTATATACATATATATTATATGTATTTAGCTCTTTGACTGATACAATAGTGATGTATTTAACAGGTGTACAAAATGGCCAATGTCCATGGTAAGTTATATAAGAATTATTACATCAATTGAAGCTCACATCAGTATCATACTGATCTGTTATTCTTTTATATTGTTGTATGTTAGAGGCTTGGAAAATAAAATCAATCAATCAAACATATACAGTGCACTCAATATAATTCGTAATTAGTCAACCTTTGGCCTGAACCCATGGACTCTCGTAAACCTTTGTGCTTGACTCAACCCATGTGACACAGGCAGCCCGGCTCATCTCCACATCATTCTTCACTGCAAATAGCTTGTACTTCTTCAACAAGGTGAGTTAAATCATAATCATAAGATTTGAATTATTCTCTATTACCCTTTTCACATCTACCAAATATTGCTTAACCCCGGGAAATAGGTGGGGCTAAGGGGGCTCTTAGCCCCACCAATTCCTTCCTTAGCCCCACCAATTACCCGGGGTAATTTTAGCCGGCTTTCTGTTCACATTACGTTTTGCCAAAGTGGGCTAACCCCACAAATAGTACGGGACTATCTGGCCCTGCAAAATAGCAGGGTTAGCCGGGCAATTGCGGGGTTAGCCGGGCAATTGTGGTGCTAAGCTGCGTAGTGTGAATCCGAACCGGGCTAAGGAGAAGCGGGGCTAAGCAACAGCCAATCACAGACAGCGTGGTCGTGTGGTCGTGAATTTGCATTTATCGCGCGCTATGCATGCAGTTCACGTTACGCATGCATGCTCTCTGTATTGACGTTTAGTCTTTTACGAGGCAGAGGTCATTATGAAAAAATCTTTATTATAAAATTGATTAAAAAAAATAGTGAAAGAACATGTAGCTCATAATTTTTTATTGCATTTATCATTATCAGTCATATTTACGTAGGTAAATTTATCAAGTGAATTGGATGAAAAATGGGTAATTGATTTGTATCGGTAAAATAATAAAGGGAAAACGTTTTTGCGCGGTAGCAAAAGTATTAATATTCATGAGCTATCGAATAGTCCGGGGCTAAGGCGAACGTAGTGTGAATCGCGTGAAATTTCTTAACCCCGGCTAAGCACATAGTCCGGGGTTAAGAAAATAGATGTGAACAGCAAAAAAAATAGTATGGGGTTAAGGATAGTATGGGGTTAAGGATAGTCCGGGGTTAAGAAAAATAGATGTGAAAAGGGTACTTCAGTACTCTGAAAGCATGATTTAATCCTAAGATTTGTACCATCCTGTACCAAAAACATTCTCAATCTGCACGACATACTGCAATCATGTGACAGGGCACACTCTGTGTCCTGTACACGCAGTCAACTATTGGCACTTGTAACTTGGGGCACTTTCTCTCACGTCCTCTATCACATTTCTCCCATTAGGGTAGTGATCGCAATCTAAACTCAGTCTGGTGCATCAGCCGAACCAGCGGCCGAACCAGCGGCCTTGGTGATTGGTCGATCACCGTGTGCGTCGACCTATAGGTATTGGGCGTTATTGTTCCAATTATCGATCGAATTTTAGACCGCTTTACGGTCCTCCCGTAAAGTATAAAAGACCCTTGCTTACAACAGTTTTTATCACCTGACGAAGTATTGCAGTAGCATACGAAACGTCGTGATCTTTTAGATTCCTTATTGACCACATTGCGAGACAAACGAATATCACTAGCGATATTATTTTCGAATGTTGACCATGTTAGTAATTCTTCAATTTCTGCCCAAATTTTGTCAAACTTCCAGAACATCCTAAAATTGCTCTAGAATGATAAAAAAAAATTGATACTAAAATGATAACATAACCTTCTTGATGCAGAATTACTAGTCCAATTTCAACTCTAAAGCTCATTTGGTTGAGTTTGAGGCGTGATGGAGTATTTTTACCTGATGTGGAATATATTTGAAATTGTATTTAATAATGATGAGGGCCCGTATTTTTTTGCTAAGAGTAAGAGAAAAGTCTTATAAAAATATGTATTCTACAAAAGCATTGGTGACTAAGAATTTGCCTTAAAGGTAATACAAAGTTTTACTATTCCCGTTATTCCCGGAAATTATATATCAGAACTGCATATTCTGAGATTTTCATGGTTGCAGCTACCATGGAATGGCCTAAGGCGCTATTTGAAATATTTGAAAATTACCGGAGCACCAGTAAATTTTGATTATTCAATTTTCTTGAAAGCAGAAGTGTTTTAGGGGCTAGATTTTTCAGTGCTTATTATACATCCACAGTGGCATCCAAATATATCAACATTTTAAAGAATTACGTACTATCCATCCAATTTTAAAAATTTCCCAAACATTGCATTACCTTTAAGGAAAAGTAGATATTCTGAGATTTTATCTAAGAAAAGGGCTTTTAATTAGATAGCATTTTGTACCATCAAGATATCTAAGATAAGTAAGAAGTCTATACCCTATATATGTAAGCATACCATTGTGGATGTTTAAATAGGGCTTCTGCACCGGCAGTGCTGAGCTGCACGCAATAGTCACTTCGGGGTTTAATTTGATCAAATGGAATGAAAAAACACACGGATGCGATGCATGCAGCATGAGCGCAGGTTATCAGTTCACTTAAAAACAATGTAAACTTTGCGTATACGAAGTACAGAGACGACTGCTTAGTTCCTCCTGATATCGATAACGTCAAAAAGCATGCGTTGCCAAGGAGTCTACTCGCTATTCATTAGGACTGCTATTAAGGACCACTTTTCATAATGTCCGCTATTCATGATTTGAGAAAAGGGTCATTATTAATCACGATTAAGGACCGCTATTCATAATTGAAGAAGAGGATCGTTATTCATAATATGAGAAGAGGGTCGCTATTCATAATACAAGAAAAGGGTCGCTATTTATCATACGAAAAGAGGGTCGCTATTCATAATATGTGAGGAGGGATGCTATTCATAATTCGAGAAAAGGGTCGCTATTCATAATACGAGAAGAGGGTCGCTATTTAAAATGCGGAATGAGGGTCGCTATTCATAATACGAGCAGAGGGTCATTCAGAGCTGCCAACCATTCCGTTTTTGCCGGAATTACTCTGTTTTTTCCTCCAAATTACGGTATTACGTTTTTTCTTCATAAAATATGTTTTTTAAAGCTAAAGACCAGTTATGGTCATGCGATTGCATTGTGAAAGAAACGTTGTGAAATCGATCAGAAAAGGTTGATCATCTAGCATAGATGTACTGCAAGGTTCTGGAATCATTAAAATGATAAGAAATTTGGCCAAGTCTTCATAAAGTTAGAAGCACTGTACACAGAAAGATGTATATTGGACTACACACACGTGCGCGACACGTGCATTTCATATCTCTCAACAGGCGAGAGATACGTAACTAATTTACCAAATATATCAATTAGTAGGCGGTTTCCCGTCAAAATTTTTATCATCATGTAATATTCAAAACATATTCTTTCACATGATTGGTAATAAGAGCTTCCATTTCATTTTTTGAAATTGGGGCGTTTCCAATACTGGTCTTTACCTTTAATTTTTTTATATTTTTTTTTACATGCCACACGTCAAACAAGTGCCCTAAAATGGTAATTGATCACAAATTCAATAGAAAACTAATTTTAAAACATACTTGAAGAGAAAAATATTCTCCAAAAAAATGAAATGCCAATAATACCAAAATAACCACCAACAAAATTACCTGCTTGTATGGAAAAAACAGCATGATGAATGAACTTTTCTGCATTGGAAGTGTGTCGCGCGTGGTTGTAAGTTTCTTTTTGATGAATTCCTTTTTTTTGCTTGAAATTCCTTTTTTGTCATCATGATTCCTTTTTTTGGTCGCACAAGGTTGGCAGCTCTGGTCATTATTCATAATACGGAAAAAGCATCCCTATTCATAATATATGAGAAGAAGGCTGCTATTCATGAAAATCAAATGAGCAATCACAATGATAATAAGAAAGGGAAATATTGGATGGGGAATACCCCCACAGCAGTACAGTGTCGCCCAACTGTATATACAGGCAGGATAGTAACACTGCTATGTGTGAGTATGCACAATTCCAATGAGTAAATAGACTTAGGATTTTGGGGTACCAGGTATATATTCTCTCTTTAGAATGATTTCCTTGTGCGTATATCTGTCAGCCACTACAGCTACCATCGAGCTGTTGTGATTTGTTTCAAACTGTTTGGACTGACAAATGGATGATTGACCTTGGGTACGAATATGTTTTATTTTTATATATGAAAGGTTCCTATATGGTGTTGCAAACTGTACCTAATGGATATCTGGTGATATTTTTGTATTTACAGAAGTGCTTTAAGAGAATATGAGATAGAGATGTGTAGATTATAATGAGCTTTATTAAATTATTAAGCTTCTTTGAATGATAGAGGTAGGATTTGTTTTCAAGCTGGAATTCATGTTATTTACTTGTGAGTCTGTAAAGAAAGAATAGAATGAGAGAGAATTTTATAACAAAATCCAGGAATGTTGGGTCTCATAGTAATTAGGTTTATTCTATTGTCTTTGCTATAAATCACAAGCATACAAATTGGCAAAGAGTTGCTCACATCTCATGAAAGGTTGTTTTTGTTTTCATAACATTGTCATTTTGGAGGTTACTTTGCAAAACAGCTAGAGAAGAAAGTTAGTGTCGCATTTAATTTGTTGTATTTAATTATGTGTAAATGATCGACTTGTCACGTCCATGTGATTAGATATTATCGAGTGACATGTTGTACTTCTCTCTGCTTGTTCTTTGCAGGTTTTTCTTTTTGTGTCTTTTCTTTCGAGAATAAATCACTTCACTGCAGATCGACTTTCTGACTCATTAATTTGAGTAATATACCCATGTATCTAAACCGTAGTACCCCCAGGAGCTCACCCCTCCCAGCACTACCCACCCCCTGGACAAACGCATTTACTTTCTTTGCACTTTCATACTTTTTGCCTTTTCTCTCTCTCTCTCTCTCTCTCTAGGCTTTGGTTTTCAGCTCTTCACTTTAAATAGTAGCTAGAGTGTAGGCCCTATAGTCAGAGGCTGTTTCACTGCAGTCATGCCCAAGCACAAACCAAGCTCCAGCAGTCAGAGTGGGGAGCCCAAGTCCAAGAAGGCCCGCACCAAGTCAAGCCGAAGTGACGATAATGATGAAAGCGAGGAAGAGGAACTAACCAACCAGTCTCAAAGGCCAGACTTCACTGCTCCATTGGAAGAGGTAGGTAGAGGTGCTGTGGTCTAGGGGATAAGTCTTTGGGCTGTGAACCACAAGGTATGGCCATGGGGTTCAAATCTTTATTGGTGGTGAAATGAGGACTCGAGCCTATTACCCTGTCCTTTTTTCTTGTCCAAAAATCATCTTTTAATTCTTTTGCTCTTTTTATCCTTCCAGAGAGAAGCAGAATATGGAATCATTGAGAAAATATCAGTGAAGAACTTTATATGCCATGGACGACTTGACTGCAACTTTGGTCCAAATGTCAACTTTGTTGTTGGGCGCAATGGGAGTAAGTGTAATCCTTTTAGCTTGGTAATGCATAGGTTTATTATTACCGGTAGTCAAATGTGGTTTTGGGGTGTTAGTCATGGAGAAATGGAAGAATGGCAAGTGATGAATTAGTGCTTAAAAACTCCTTTGAAGTATTGATAAGGTATGAAAGTTATTATCGCTATTGAAAATTGATGTTGGGTACAACTCAATTTTACTTGCAATTTCTACATATATCACAGCTACAACAAAAACATTTGCAGATGCATCCCACTACAAGTTGTATTGTATTCAGTTTTGTAATAAAATATCTGTGAATTGTCTCAGACCTTTTTGGTTTATGATATGACTCTCCTGAGTGGCTTTGTCATTGATTTCTTCACAGGTGGAAAGAGTGCGATTCTGACAGCTATTGTAGTAGGCCTGGGTGGAAAAGCCATCGCAACAAGCCGCGGTAACTCGGTTAAAAACTTCATCAAGGATGGAAAAGAGTAAGAACCCACTTTTATATCAAAATATTCCAGCTGCATATTAAAGAACAAGACTTAACCCCCATGTAGAGGTGTTGTGGTCGAGTGGATACGTCACCGGACTGTGGATCATAAAGTCTGCGGTTCGAGTCCCACCAGGGCACTAATGTCCTTTGTCACGACATTAATCTGCATTGACCCAGGTGATGCAAATGGGTACCTGGCAGTAATTTATTCTTTGAAATGCTAGAGGGCCGTAATGGCAGCCTTGCTGAAGCCAGGGTAATAAATGTGGAGGCCAGGAGTGTCAAGTCTGACAGACATAATCGCTATACAAGAAACCACTATTAACATTATGTTGTGCAAGCGACACATTGAAATCTATACTTTTTGTGCAAAGTGACAGAATGATTTTCTACTCATATCATTTACACAGAGCAAATTAAAGAGATTTTGTTTTATAGTGCTTTGGACACTGGTGTGTAAGTGATAGGGTGCTCCTAGAGAAATTACAGGGAGACCCTTTTAACATCTCAATCATAGTGATTTATGCAGGCGCGGATCCAGGATTTCTTAGGGGGGGGCCCAAATTTGAAATTATGCGAGCCAAATATTGGTACGTAATGGTGACCAGCAATGACGTAATGCGGGTGGGGGGGCTGGGTGCAGGGAGGGGCAATTTTCCCCGTCCCTCTTGATGTTTCATTGAATTATTAAAGAAAAAAGACGTTTCGTTGTACCGTTTTCGAAAATAATCCTCGTCTAAATTCAGTTTTTCCCCGCGCGGAAGTTTTTACGATTCATTAAACCATTAGATAAAAAAGACGATTCGTCGTACAATTCTCGACTCTAAATCCTCGTATGAATTCAGGTCCCCCCCCCCACCTGCGCAAAGCGCGGAAGCTTTTACGTTTCATTAAATCATTAGAGATACAAGACGATTCGTTGTAGAGTTCTCGACTCTTAATCCTCGTCTGAATTCAGGCTCCCCTCTCCCGCGCGAAGCGCTGAAACTTTTAAGTTTCATTAAATCATTAGAGAAAGAAGACGATTCGTTGTACTGTTCTCGACAATAATCCTCGTCTGAATTTAGTTTTTCCCCTACCGCGCGACATTTTTGACGTTTCATAAGATTATGAGAGAAAGGTACGATTCGCTGTACCGTTCTCGACCACTTAATCCTTGTCTGAATTCAGTTTTTCCCCTACCACGCTTCATTTTTGACGTTTCAGAAGATTATGAGAGAAAGAAGACGATTCGCTGTACCGTTCTTGACTCTTAATCCTTGCCTGAATTCAGTTCCCCCCTCCCCTCCTGCGCGGGCGCTTTGACGCTTTATTAAATCATTAGAGAAAGAAGACGATGCGTTGTACCGTTCTCTACTCTGAATCCTAGTCTGAATTCAGTTTTTCCCCTCACGCTTCATTTTTGACGTTTCAGAAGATTATGAGAGAAAGAAGACGATTCGCTGTACCGTTCTTGACTCTTAATCCTTGCCTGAATTTAGTTCCCCCCTCCCCTCCTGCGCAAAGCGCGGAAGCTTTGACGTTTCATTAAATCATTAGAGAAAGAAGACGATTCGTTGTACCGTTCTCGAAAATAATTCTCGTCTGAATTTAGTTTCCCCCCCCTCCCGCGCGAAGCGCGTAGGTTTTTACGTTTCATTAAATCATTAGAGAAACAAGACGATTCGTATTACCTTTCTCGAATCTGAATCCTTGTCTGAATTTCAAAGATGTTCTTTGTCTGCTCCTTTTTATTCCTACGTCCTTTTCCTTTTCTCTCATCTCTTTTTTATTTAGCCGACGATTTTCGGGGACCGCCCCCACGTCCCCCAACCCCCCCCCCCCCCCCTCTGGCTACGCGCCTGGGGTCAGATAAACACATTTTGATAACTTGTCCAACCCCGGAAGCTCAGGGGTTAAAGGCAATAAATTACAGTCAGATAAGCATTCAGGTGCCCGCCTTAGGGCCCCTGGTGGGGTCGAGGCGGCATATACCTTGTTATTTTGTGACACTGGCAGGACACTATTTGGCGTGGGGTCCAAGGGACGAAGCCCCCAAAAGTCAGGGGTTTTAAACATGAAATTACCGTCAGATGAGCATCTAAGGGCCCGCCTTAGGGCCCTATGTGGAATCCAGGGGCCAGCAGAGCCCCCGGAAGCTTGGGGGCTTTAGGCATTTAATCACGGTCAGATGAGCATATTTTGATGCCTCATTATTTTTTGACACTAGCAGTTAACTATTTTTTCTTTCTTGCTCTCTTTCTTGCAACAGCCTGGGAGGCAAGGCCCTTCGCCCCCCCCCCGGCCCCCCCCCCCCCCCCGTTCTCCTTCTTCCCCCTTTTTCTCATCTTCTTCCTATTCCTTTTTTTTTTTTTTTTTTTTTGCGGGGGAGGCCAAGGCTCGCTCGGCCCCCCCCCCTGGATCCGCGCCTGGATTTATGTACCAATAGCAGATAGGGCAGACAAATTTATTTACACCTTTTACGCTTCCTTAGATAAAACTAAATCTCATTGCAAATCAAATGACATTATCTTTGTCCTGGGAGAACTGAACGCTAAAGTCGATCGAGGTACAGAGGGCAAAGCAGTAGGTCCGCATGGAATCGGTAAAAGGAATGAACAAGGGGACAGATGGGCTCAGTGGTGCGAGGGGGAGAACATGGTTCAAAGAACAACCTAGACGAGTATACACTTGGAAGAGTCCTGGTGACATCATCAGAAACCAGATAGACTATATTGCCATAAATAGTAGATTTGAAAGAGCAGTGAAACAATAAAAAACATATCCAGGGGCTGACTGCAAGAGTGATCACGTGCCGATATTATGTACACTTCAGTGTAAATCAAAGAAACTGAAAGAGACCAAAAGTTGTGAAAACATTAGAGTTTAAACAGTTGAGTAAACCGGACATACACTGTACGTCAAGAATTTACTGTACAAGTAAAGAATAGGTTTGAGTTGCTTATAGATGAAGGTGAAGAAAACATGTGGGAGACGATGAGAAATATTCTGGTAGAAACAGCGGACAGAGGTGCCGACCGTTTTTCCCGGAATTACTCTGTTTTTTCCTCAAAATTATGGTAGTATGTTTTTTCTTCATAAAATACGTTTTTTAATAATTTTGTATATAATTTATTTCTTTTATTCCTTCGTCAAACAACTGCCCTAAAATTTTATATTGATCACAAATTCAAGAGAAAACTATCGTTAAAACATACTTGAAGCGAAAAATATTCTCAAAAAGAATAAAATGCAGATAATACGAAAATAATAACAACAAAATACCTACTTGTACATAATCTATAGGTCCTTATATGGGAAAAAACAGCATGAGGAATGGACATTTCTGCATTGGAAGTTTGTCGAGAATGGTTGTAAGTTTTGTTTTAATGAATTCCTTTTTTTTTTGCCATCATGGTTCCTTTTTTTGGTCGTACAAGGTTGGCAGCTCTGAGCGGAAGAGTATTTATGTGCCGATAAAAGAGAGAAAAAGAAGGAAAAAATGGATGACAGAGGAGATTTTTTTAATGATGAAAGATAGACAGAAAATTGGAAATATACAATGCAAGAAATATAGGGAACTAGACAAACAAATTAGGCAAATGTGTAATGAGGCAATAGAGAGCTGGCTAAACAAACAATGTGCAGAAATTGAAATTCAATTTGATAAGAATATAAATGTTTACCAAAGAATAAATGAAATTTCAGGTAAAAAGTCTGGTTGCTCAAACCCTGGCTGTATCAAAGGAAAGATTTGTCAATGCTGTTTGAAAAGAAGGCCAAAATGAGTAGGTGGATGCAATTTATTGGCGACTTTTTTAAAATAGTAGTGAAGCAATGCCGAGTTTTGCAGATGTAGTCACAGGGGAGAAAATTCTCAAATCTGAAGTTCGTTGGGCAATTTCAAAGATGAAGAAGAACAAAGCAGCTGGACCAGATGGTGTGGTCACTGAAATGTTTGAAGCATAAGAGGAATATGGTATTGATAGATCAACAGAAATTATCAATAAAATATATGATGAAGGAACATTTCCAGATGAATTGGGCAGATCCATTTTCATTGCTCTCCCAAAGAAACCAGGAGCCGTGGATTGTGAGCAATATAGGACAATCAGCCTCATTTGCCATATCACTAAGATCTTTTTGAGGAGTTTTCTTTCGAGAGCAAGAAGTAGAATAATTCCCATGGTCGGAAGGGAACAATTTGGTTATGTGAAGGATGCGGGCACAGGAAATGCAATGTTTGTGGTTAGAAATATAACGGAGAGAGCAGTCGAAATGCAAAAGTATGTGTACATGTGTTTCATTGATTATTCAAAGGCTTTTGATAAAGTAGATGAAGAGCTGAAAAAGCTCGATATATATAGGAAAGATCTAAGACTGCTACAAAGTCTATATTGGAATCAGTTTGGATGCATCAGGGTAGAAGGAGAGTGTAGTGAATATATTAACATCAGATGGGGAGTCAGACAGGGTTGTGTATTATGTCACCAGACCTGTTCAATATGTATAGTGAAATCATTCCAAGAGAATTGGAGAATGAAAATGGGATACGAATGGGTGGCCATTCAATCACAAATATTAGATATGCTGATGACACTGTTTTATTATCTGAATCAGAAAAAGATCTCTAGAGACTCCTCTTGGATGTAATTGTAAAGGAAAGTGAGAGAATGGGACTAGAGATCAACTATAACAAGACAAAGTGTCTGGTGGTCTCCAAGAAGAGCAGTCCAAAATGTAACTTGAAACTGAAAGAACAGATTATTAATCAAGTCTCCTCTTTTAACTACCTCGGCAGCATGATCACTGAGGATGCCAGATGTGAGACAGAGATCAAGAGAAGGATAGCTCTCGCTAAATCTGCATTTTCAAAGTTAGGCAAAATTCTGACAAATCGCACAATGGGTATGAGGACCAGAATAAGAGTACTGAATTGTTACATCTACCCAGTTCTTATGTATGGTAGTGAAACATATGGACTTTAGCCTCTGATACTAAAAAGTGTTTGGAAAGTTGCAAAATATGTTTTTTTAAGAAGAATTATGAAAATTCCTTGGACTGACAAAGTTAGTAATGAAAAAGTTCTTGGAAGAGCTGAAGTGCAAAGGAAAATGATACGTGAGATGTTGATTAGGCAGTTGAAGTTCATGGGTCACATTACATGTAAGGAAGGCCTATAATTGCTTTGACAGGGAAAATTGTGGGAAGGAGGAGTAGGGGAAGAAGGAGGATACTTTGGATGGACAGTCTGCAAAATTTTTCGGAAGAGAGACGAGTGAAAGAACTGGGAGTGGTGCTAATAGAGAAGGCTAGGAGCCGAGGGTTGTGGAACAGCATGATCGCCAAAGTCAAACGATATGGCACTTAGAGAGAGAGAGTGCTTGTGTCTTGCTTGTGTCTAACACTATTATGGACAATAAAACTTGAATCTTGAACATACAACAACTTTCTAAATTGTATGAAACCTTTTAACTTCAAAAAAAGATTACAAACAAATTAAGCTTTGTTGATTTCTTACAGCTTTGCTGAGGTATGCATCACATTGCGTAATCGAGGAACTGATGCCTACAAGCCAGACGTTTATGGATCATCCATTACAGTGAAGAGAAGAATACTCGGAGAGGGCAGGAGCGACTACAAAATAATGTCAGCTAAGGGTAAAGTGATAAGCAAGAAATGGGATGAGCTGTCCCACATCATGGATCATTTCAACATTCAGGTAATAATGGTAATATTAATAGCCCCAGTCATTGGATTCAATTGCTAATCCACACATGATAGTGCACACGCTCCTCTCCCTGGGGAGTATTCCGGCCAGGCGCTATTTTACAAGTGCTCACATGCCAATCCAACCACATTATATCGCATCCTACCAGGTACCCAACAACTGGGTGGAGAGTGATAAATATGTTGATCTTGCCAAAGTACATTAGTGGCTGGTGGGACTTGAACCGTAAAATAAGTAAAATAAGTGTCCGTTGACAAATCCACTAGACTACAACACACGATTGAGGCAACAATTGATGGGAGAGGTCAGATGGAGAAGGTAAGATAATGATGTAGACAGGGGCATTGCTAAAGGGAGGTGCGGCGATGCGACACCTCCCCCCCCCCCCCCTTTACCTATCAGGATTTTGTCGGTAATATTGCGCTGCCGTCAGGATAAATAAGAAAAGGGGGAGAGAAAAAATGAGAGGGAAAGAAAAAGACAAGAAAAAAAGGAACGGAAACAAAAGGGAAAAGAAAGGAAAGAGAAGAGAAGAAAGAAAGAAAAAAGGAAAAGAGAAAGGAGAGAGGGAAAAAACAGGAAAAGAAAGGAAAGAGAAGAGAAGAAAGAAAGAGAAAGGAAAGGAGAGAGGGGTAAGAGCATGATAGAGGAGGGGCTGGGAGTTACAGAGAGAGAGGGGGCCGGTTGTTGGGTGGAGCAAGAAAGATGCGTTGCTGTGTCGGGTCAGCTGTGTCGGTATTCTCGCTTGATCCTTGTGTACTATATCAATGCAGAAGTTTAAATTACTTGGTGAGATGTACATGTACAATGTCGTTTGGCTGGCAAATTTTGTTTATTTATTTATTTATTCTGTTTTATTTAAACAGGGTAGCCCCGTCAGTAATCAAAGTACTGTTTTCCAGAGGGCCCTATAAACAATTGCAACATACAATATGAAGATACAAACTACTTGAACAATACAAACAATATGAACATCATTAAAAACATCAATACATAGAAGAATATAATAGAAAATAAGAAAAGAAGGCCTACGAACTGTGACGACTTTGAGAGAGTCTACAACTATAATATTTGTATTTTCCCGAAGTTTCAACAACAATCATTAAAAATCATTGTCAAATATCATTGTCAACCTTATAACTATTATATCAACAAAAACAAATGGGTTCAAAAACTGAGATTTTTCTGTTCAAGCGCAATGATCTTACCGATCGTGCCACATCAACTGGTTGTTAACCGACGTTGTACATTTCTTTTATATAGCTATGATGCTGACTAGTCTTGCGAAATACATCATATATTTATGAGGTCAAGGAAAATGACCATGAGCACATGCGCAGGTGTAGGAAAATTAGCCCCTGGCCCCGGGTTTATAGGGGTTAAATTTGTAGACATTGGCACAATGGCATTAACATATTTGCTGGTAATTGGTGGCTATCGTTTTGTCGGTAATCGGTGGCCTCTACACCCCCCCCCCCCCCTCCCCCCCCCCCCCTCCCACTGAAAAAGGTTCAGCGACCCATATACCCAAATCAAGGGGAAAAAAGTCTTGGTGTTGGGTAGATTAGCAAAATTTTGTGACATAAAAGCTTCGTCTGGAACGTAAATAGGTGTCAATTGTAGTTGATATTGGTGAATTAAACGTTTAATGATATGACAAAACAGTTGTAAGCTGAATGGTATATTGCATATTGTTTATATTAGTCTAATCATAACCATAGAGGTATTATGTCGTAAAATTTTGCATTTTATGTGTCTGATATATGCTTCATTAATACATACCACTCAGTTTTGCCACTTCAACAATAACTCCTGTGAAACTGTAATTACTTTTCTTTTCTCACCCATGTTTGAATCCTGTTTTCCTTACGTTTTTACTAAATGACAATGAATTGGTTCGCAAGCATTTTTAGTTTTGCTGTTTTTTTTACACTAACAAATTCACAGACATTACCATACCCATTGTTCGTCAAACAGCTTGTGTGCGCCAAGTAACGCCCGGCTGGAATGCTCCTCAGGGAGTGGAGATTGTGCACACAGTGTGTGTGGGCAAGCACTGAATCCAATGGCCGGGGTAATAGTATATTTGTAAAGCGCTTAGAGAGATTTGTATTAAGCGCTACCGGGTATAAAAAATTAAGTATTATTATTATGGCTTTGAATATCAATATAACGTGAACAAATAATGGTAATACTTGTTCATTTTACACAATATAGCTTTTTATGTCCCCTACAAAATTCATGACCATGCATGACTTTCTGATTGACCTTTGACATCTGTTTCTTGTTTGTCCCTCAGGTTGATTGACCTTTGACCTTTGACATCTGTTTCTTGTTTGTCCCTCAGGTTGATTGACCTTTGACATCTGTTTTTTGTTTGTCCCTCAGGTTGATAACCCTGTATCTATCATGAACCAGGAGACGAGTAAGAACTTTCTCCTCAAGCGAAGTGCCAAGGACATGTATAAGGTTTGGCTAGATACTCTTCCAACTATTCTTTTCCTTGTTGGTATTCAACTCTTTCGAAATATGAAGGGTAATACATTTGTTGCCTAAGTCTCATGTGTCACAAATATCTGTTAATTTAGATTACCTAGATTTCTTGATAAGATAAATTCCAAATTTGCTTGTATTCTGACCTGAATAGTCAATTATAGTACATGTTATTTCTATATTTGTTTTTGTCTTGCCTGCATACCAAAAAGGGAGACATAGGCGCCGCTTTTCCAGTGGCGGCGGCAGCGTCAACATCAAAAACTTAACCAAGGCTAAGTTTTTTATTTTTAATATAATTTCGAAAGTATAAGTTTTTATTCAATGAAACTTGAACCAAAGGGTTATCAAGTATCTCAAATCATATGACACAAATTCCAGGTCACGAAGTCAAGGTCAAAAAGGAATAAGGAATGGTATAAGGAATGGTAGGCAAAAACAAAGAATAATACAAATAAAGAATAACATAAGAAATAGAATTGAAAGAAGAAACAAGGAATAACACAAGGAAAGATAGAAGAGGAGATAATAAAAACAGAGAGAAAATGATAAAAGGAAAATAAGGACAGTTGACGGAACAGGCCACGATAATGACGTCATATAAATATGAATGAGATCCCCGTTCGTTCAATCAAATTTTAACGACCCTCATTCTGCAGAATCATACAAAACGCATCTTTTTCAGCGTTTCATATTTGTGTTTTTAAACCGTTTATTTTTACGACCAACAAAAAATCGCTTGAACGCAACCGTGTTTTAAACTAAGCGTCTTTGAAAACCGTGATTCAAGGGTGAAAAAGTGGCGATTGAACGCACCCTTAGTCAACATTCACTTCATAATGCTGATTATATTCAGAGGATTTCATATTTTGGCCTTCAAGTGGGCCACCCTGCCGATAAATAATGTCCAAACCTCAATTTTTCATCATATCAAATTGCGTAATGCAGGTGAGACCGCATACCCCTTTCAAACTGGCCTGATTTTCATCGGATGCATCCGGACGCATCTGATGAAACGGCCAGTTTGGATGGTACAGAGGAGAAAAAGCCGATGGAATACCCAATGAAAGGAAAAGAAATAGGCGATTAAATTCTCCTGCTCAAGAGTAGGAGAAATACTCTTTCTATCGCTGTGACTTCGATGAAACAGCCACTGTTACTTGTAGAGATAATCCTGATGGCAGCTATCATACAGCTAAACTGTGAATGCGTTTGAGAGAAAAGCTGATTAAAAGGCTGATGAAAATGGTCAAAAGTTGTAGTGTACGCGCGCTTTATCGTAGCCAGCTGTGTATGTTGACTTATGGTTGAACATGCTGCATGCTAGCTAGATGGGGCGCGAATTTCACCCGCAGTATGAAAAGAACAGCAGAGAAAGCGGCGTTTTTCACCTTTGTTAACATAAGGAAAATTCAATCAGTATTTTCATCAGTGTGACTCCGATAGAAGCACTATGAAAGGGGGGAAAAGAGCAGTTTAATGTTTCATCCTGATATTTTATGGGTTGACTAACATTGTTTTACTATACCCATTCCCTAACACCCTTTTTTGTTCATCTGATATAAAAATTAAAAAGAAGAAGAACAAATTGTTTAGCACCTTCAGAAGCCATGCTAAAGTGACATCTGAATTACTAATGTAACCTGAGCTGAGAACATTTAGGAAATTAATTTTTTATCTTCAAAGTATTCATTATTACAAGGAAATAAACCTTAATTTAGCCAAGGTCGGATGAGGCATCATTGATTGATCTTACTAAATTACTGAATAATGCATATATGATTCTAAGATTGTGACATTGATTCATCAGTAGCCCGCAAGAAGGTCATTACCTCCATTGACAGTACATACTGTAGCTCTTACAGCCCTTTTCCAGGGCAGCCGACAAGTTACATGAATATGAATTTATGGCAACTTTTCCATCAAAATACAGGAGATTATTCAGATTACTGTTAAAGGTAAAGACCAGTATTGGTAACGCCCCAATTTCAAAAAATGAAATGGAAGCTCTCAATACCAATCATGTGAAAGAATATGTTTTGACTAATACATGATGATAAAAAATTTGCCGGGAAACCGCCTACTAATTCATATATTTGGTAAATTTGTTTCTCTCATGGTCCTGTGAGAGATATAGGGTAGTCCCATATACATCTTTCTGTGTATAGTGCTTGTAACTTTACGAAGAATGCAGCCGACAAATTACATTGATCTGAATTTATGGCAACTTCAACCCCCCCCCCCCCCCCCCCACTGCAGTCTTTCCTGAAGGCAACTCAATTGGATCAGGTCTGGGACGACTATCGTGAAATCATGCTAAATAAGGAAATGACAGAGGAGAAGGTCAAGAAACAGAAAGCAGTAAGTTCTTCATTTAATATGTACTTCTATCCCTTGCAATCTGTTACCAACACCTAAAACAAATTTTAATTTTCAAGCAATATTTGTGATATGTATGTTTTTGTTTCTTTTTCCAACACTTCAACAAATTGTTGTAATGTATTCACAGGACAATTTTAAAATAGTACTTTGACACTGAAAGTTTGAAAATTCTAATATTAATCTTTATCTCTTCACCTCATCGACAGAAACTTCCTGCCCTTGAATATGAGGTATTGGAGAAAGAACAGAAGGTCAAGGCGTTGACCTGTCTTCAAGATTTGACTAATAAGAAAGAGGAGCTTCTCAATCAATCGGCTTGGGCACAAGTTGCAGAGTTGGAAAGGGTGAGAAGTTACCTAAATTTGCTTTTTATGATTATTTTTTGGGGGTTGTCTGTCCGTCCGTCCGTCCGTCTGTACGTCCCGTTCTCGTGATCAAGTTATCTCAAAAACCGATTGATGGATTCCTGCCAAACTTATGTCATGTATGTATCTTGCAGAGCTAATGGACCGATTAGATTTTGGGTTAATGAGGTCAAAGGTCACAGGGCTCATTACATATGCAAAAATAGCTTGTGATCGCGTTATCTCAAGAACTGATGGATGGATTCCCGCCAAACTTAGGTCATGTATGTATCTTGCAGAGCCAATGAATTGATCATTTTCACTCTTCCATTTCATCTCTGGTCTTTTTGTTTTGTTCATTTGTGTTAACTTAACCTCTGTTATTTTTGTATGCAAAAATAGCTTGTGAACGCATACTTATTAGAACTGACTGATGGATTACTATCAAACTCGGGACATTTATGTATCTTGCAGAGCCAATGAACTGATAAGATTTTAGGGTCAATAAGGTCAAAGATCACAGGGTCATACATGTACATGACAAATAGCTTGTAATCGCGATATTCTGAGAACCTGTTAAAGGGATCGTTTAACAATGTTAAATCTGAGATACACGGCCCTACATGTTATTAGTGTCTGTGATATGGTGTAATATTGAAGCCCTAAAAAAATCCTGCTTCAAAATGATCAAGAAGTGCCTCAATAAAGTAAAAATCTTTGAGTGACCGGTTTTACCATACTCGTTTTCCCCAATACACTGTAGTGTTATGAAAACCGTCAGGCGAACGGTTTTCAAAATTTGTAATTCTAATCATAAATATCTTGATAATCAGACAGGCGATCGGCTTGTAAAAGTCATGGGGTTCCTGACTGACCTAAAGGTTTATAATTATCATTGCATCATGACCTAAATCCAGAATTTTATTTCAGAATCTGAGACAAAGTTACCGGATCCCTTTAAGGGATTACAATCAAACTTGAATTTGAAAATTGCTTCTGTTTTGGTTTTATAAAATCGCTCTATGGCGTAGGCATCATTTTCGACTGCGCGCAGTTGAAGGTCCATCTAGTTTTTTCTACGTCAAATATGTATTTCTGTTTGCTGAGTCCTGTATGCCTTCGTATTGCAACTACAATTGACTATGCTGTGTCCTGTACCCTCGAAATAAGTTTTTGTTTTGCTGTTGACCACTATGCGCAATCTGTTGATCATATATCTTTTGTTTGGAGCCAGAAGGGCGTTAACTCATTTACTGTAAGACAGAGTTTGATTAAGTCATTCTAGCTCCAAACAGGCAATATGATCAGTTGTTACGCTTTGTGATACAGAGCCAAGAAGTAAGGAAATGTAGAATTCTGAAGAGTTTGGGATTGTTTGACCATGTAGAAGAAGCAGGAATAGCTCTTATTAGGGCGATAGGGTTCTACATTAGGTAAATATTACCCTCTCACCTCACACAAACACAAAAATCCTCAAAAGAAATAAATAGAGGTTTAATCATGACTGTGGTGATATATTGAATCCCCAATTCACCAACTCATTGCTGCCGTACATAATAATTATGAATATGTATAAGGTTCATAACACTCTGATGGTGAAGGGTTAATTCCCAAAGTAGCTGACCTCGAGTAGCTGACCTCGAGTAGATTTCATTGAATATACCTTGAAGTCCACACCTCGCCATCGTGGTGATGAAGATCCCGTAGATAGTGTGGTTTGGCAGGGTTAAGGGGGTCCCATGGGACCCATTTAAAAACCCAGGTTGGATAGTTGTTGTTTGAAGCTTAGAAGAAGAAATACATTACCCTGTCATCGATAGACAGACTAGAGGTTAAGCAGACTGTAGACTAAAGCCCAGTGTACATTACACGATATGACTACCATTCGACTTTGAAAGAATTTGTGATAGCATTTTTTATGCCTCCGTTACGAAGTAGCCGGAGGCATTATGTTTTCGGGTTGTCCGTCCGTCCGTTCATACGTACGGACCTCCCGTTCTCGTGATCGCGTTATCTTAAGAACCAACTGATGGATTCCTACCAAACTTTGGTCATGTATGTAACTTGCAAAGCCAATGAATTGATTAGATTTTGGGGTCACGAGGTCGAAGGTCAAAGGTCACAGGGCTCATTACATATGCAAATATAGCTTGTGATCGCGTTATCTCAAGAACTGATGGATGGATTCCCGCCAAACTTTATAGGTCATGTATGTATCTTGCAGAGCCAATGAATTGATCATTTTCACTATTCCATTTCATCTCTGGTCTTTTTTTTTTTGTTTATTTGTATTTGTTAACTTAACCCTGTTATAGGAGAAGGACAACAAAAGGAATGAAGTCCAACGAGAAGAAAACCGAGAGCCCAAATTTGTTGACGAAATTCAACAACAGGAGGTATGTGTAAACATGAAGGGTCATGTACCGGTATGATATAGTATGAGGAAATTACCCATGCTTCTTGCATTTTTTATCTAAACATAATGAATACTATGTGTAAGTAAAACAGAATTAGCAAATATGATTTAGTGAAGATAATATACATATTTCAGGGATGAGATTCCTCCGCCAACAGCAAATTTTTCGACAATTTCGAGATTTCAAGATCGTTTTGTTGTTTAAATAATAATTTATTTTCTAACCCTCGTCCTAACCCTGTAAGAGGGTACTGCCCCCGTAACCCCTGCCAAGGGCGTTACCCTTGGGCACCCATTTAATCTTCCTCTTTTGGGGGAATTTCTGTCTTATCCCTCATATTTTTCATGCCTTTTTTTACATCTATACTTTGTTAACATTTTGCTAGTCCAAATAGCCCATATTCTGCATGATGAAAAATTCAGAAAGACTTGAAGTCACTACTGTAATGCTAGGTTTACATTATGTTCCCAGCTGCCACAGCAGCCCCTTTGCCCAAAACGTATTGTCTCAAGTCCATCCCGTTTTGTCCATGGTAGCCTGAAACATGATTAACATGCCTGGCAGCTGGGAACATAATGTAAACCTAGCAATATGTATAAGCACACAGTTCAGGGGAGAAAACAAAAAATTAAAATCTTCTTATTTCTTTGAATTCCAGAGTATTACACCATCAAATGCAAATTTAAGAGAAATTGTAAATTGTTTTCCTTTCTATCTTCTTGCTTTGCAGGCTAAAGTGAAGAAAGCAGAAGAGAAGCATGCCCATACCGAGAGCCAAGCACAAGCATTGAGACAGAGACTTGAGAATCTATCCCTGCAACATGACACAGCTAATGACAATGTACAGATAAAAAAAGAGACTGTCAAAACTCTGGAGGTATGTACCAGAATTTCTCTCTTAGGGATTTTTCTAAGGGCAATATTGATCATGTGTTCTTCTTCAATTTTGCAACAATAATATTTTATACAGTAGGTTTGCGGGTGCACCATGTGAGAGAGAGAGAGAGAGAGGGTTGAGGAGTCCTGAAAAGGACTCTGACTCAGTAATCTTTCTTGGGGGTGTGGTAGTCCTGAAAAGGACTATTTGTTATCTTTCTTAGCATATAGTTCTAAGGAGAACTATAATGCTTGGAGAGGATGAGTGGCTCGACGTTTCGAACAGGTTGACTATCCGTCGTCAGGAGTGGAGAATGGCTGGCGTGCGTGAGCCTGAAGACACCGGGGTGCAGACGTCAGGGAAAAATAGGTGACCGTGTTGGCTTGAGTCATCGGGGAGTGGGCATGGATGGTCGGCTGGTACGTCTGACTGTCCGTCTGGGCTGGAGTCTCCGGGTTGCGGACTTAGGAGAGTTTCAAGTCGATGAGTGGGGTGTGCTGTCGGCGAGACGCTGTGTGTGTCCCCAACGTAGGCGGCGTTGTAGTCTGTTGTTGTCTGCTGTGTATTGTAGCTGTGAGGCTGGCGGCTGCTTTGATATTTTGCTTCTAATGCTACATTATTCTAATAACATGTAATATTTTTTCTAACAACATGTACATGCCATCGTCAAACACGCCCAACAACACGAACACACCATCGAATGGGATAACAGTCATCTCATCTCCGTAAGGCCTAAAATAAAAACTTGTTGGATTGCCCTTTGCGACTGACCCAAAAATCTGAAAATCTACGGTCGGCATTTTAAAAAAGTTTTTTTTTATTAATGAATACAAAAATATGTATTTTGTTTGTTTAAATGAGATATGAATGTATAAAATCAAATTCTTCCCAAATTCTCACTCGTCTTCAAAGTTCTGCCCTAGTTTCAAAATCCTACTAACGTACACATGCACGTAGGTAGACCCCGGCCTCGTGTACGTGTTTATACGCCCGTTTATACCATGCACTGCACCAGCTAGAAACCAAGGAGATTTGGGCGACGGTCGCTGTTTAGAGTTTTCTACGGAAAGGCTCACAACACTTTTATATTCATGACACTTTTTGAAGGCACTAAAAAACTAGGCCTGAGTCATGTCGGGATTTTCATAAACCGGGTCCCGACGGCCTTGCACCGATCGGGACCCGGTGTCCCGAAATCAGCTCGCAGGATTTGTCACTTGCCTCTATAAAAAGCGCATATCATCAGTATGTCCCTTAAAAGTGACCTTTTTTATCAGTCAAATAAATCAACACATGCATACCTCGGCACAGATCGGTATATTCTTCCATTTGACATTATTTTAATCCATGATTGGCGATGTTTAGTGCCATTATCGTGCCTCTAAAATTAAAAAAACTGGAGCAAAAATAGAAAGACAACGATCGAGCCGCCATTTTTATTCATGCAGGTTGAATAAACCGGGTCAAAAAACATTAATGTTTGAATAATAAAACGGCTTTCTAAAAAGTACTCCTTTACAACATACCGATCGAATAATTTTTAAAAACAGAATAGATATTTTTTCTTTGATTTTGAACACCGCATGCTTCTTTCAAAAGCTGAAAATTACTTGGTAATCACAAGAAGTTTCGATACGGATAGCTGTTGCAAGGCAAGTTCCGACTAGTCTCGGAAAATGCGCAGTGCTCCTTGTTAGCTGTAATGCGTGCCAGAACGAACCCAAACAAAGACGTGATCGTAACGAGAAAAAAATCATTAAAAACTACGAGAGCACAATTGGAAAGACAACTACTGCTCAAAATTACGATAATCAGATAAATAACTTGGACAAAGAATTCAATAATCGCCCAAGAAATGCCAAAGAAATTGTGATAATCGAGGAGTAACTGGGTACATTTTTATCGCAAGGGGCTTGCTGCAAATACTCGAATCCTTTGTTATACTGCTTTTTACCGTAGAGGGCGTTATTTGGTTTCTAGCCTCGTGTTAGAACACGAGGCTAGAAACCAAATAACGTGTAATTCGGACATATCAGCAGGCCCATTCCGATAATGATTGTACCTATAGTAACTCCTTAAATATCACTATTTCTGTGGCTTTTCTTGGACAACTATTGTATTATTCCTCCAAGTTATGTATCTGCTTACGATAATTTTGAGTAGTTGTCTTTCCAATTGTGCTCTCGTAGTTTTTAATGATTTTTTCTCGTTACGATCACGTCTTTGTTTGTGTTCGTTCTGGCACGGATTACAGCTAACTACGAGGAGCACTGCGCATTTTTCCGAGACTAGTCTGAACAATTGCCTTGCAACAGCTATCCGTATCGAACTTCTTGTGATTGCCAAGTAATTTTCAGCTTTTAAAAGAAGCATGCGGTGTTCAAAATCAAAGAAATAATATCCATTTTGTCTTTTAAAAATTATTCGATCGGTATGTTGTAAAGAAGTACTTTTTAGAAAGCCGTTTTATTATTCAAACATTAATGTTTTTTTCAACCTGATTTATTAATCCTGGCGAGAGACCCGGCCAGTACAGTAGCTAGCTAGCAGCTGGCAACAACAACCCCATGGGGCGAACTGCTTTGCAACCCATATTTATATCAGCAGTTCGGATTGATTCAGGATGAGCTAGAATATGGTTGGTAACAATTAAATACTTAAGTTTCAAGGTGAAATGATTTTAGTGGTGTGCAAAACTGCAATTTCTTACATATTTCATTATTTTTTTCGGAGCGTCGGTTCTCAAAAAACGAAACCGGGACCCGACGGCAACGGTCGGGTCCCGGTGTGATCGACCGTACCGACTCAAGCCTATAAAAAACATTGAAAATTTGTAAATTGTACAACTCGGATTAAAACATGGAGATACAGAGAGTTCAAACATTTATATATTTGAATCGTTTAAATTTCTTGTCAGATTTGACTCATTTCAAACTCATAAAACGGATACAAACATACAATTAGAACAAACAATCCCCAGGACTGAAACAGGAATTAAGAGCATATTCTTTAAAGTGGGCCAGTTTTATAGATACAAACATTTGCAATAGGCTATGATTTGAACCTGTTGCATGCAAAAGTGTCTGGCTGTCTTTTCCTGTGTCAGTTTCGGTCCCTTTTTTGGTTAGTAAAGAGACCACTTTGTGCCCGGGACCACCTGTACAATTTGTCAACAATCTTCACATTGCTAGCAAGTTTTACAGGTAGTTGAAAACCAACTTCGTCAGCCGGGGAAGCACAGAGTTTTGTCTCAACACAACATTGCAAACCATGGATTATTATGAGGTGAAAAAGATATGAATGGAATGATGACGCAGAAACACATGTATTAAAGCATTACAAACTGAGAAATATCAGCCAAAAGAGGACGGGAAAAAATCAAGAAAAAAAACGCATTAAAAACTGAAAGATATCGGCCAAAAGAGGGCGGGAAAAAAATAATTAAAAACTGAAAAATATCGGCCAAAAGAGGGCGACAAAAAAAAAAGTAAAAAAAAAGAAATCTTTTCCGACCGACCGACCCATGTTTTGGCACCCAAAGGGCAATCCAACAAGTTTTATTTTAGGCCTAATGAAGCACTCCACCTCCACCACCGCCTTCACCTCCGCCGCAGGCACCCGTACATCAACCACGCCAGCCTCACAGCTACAATGCACATCAGATGACAGCAGACTACAACGCCACCTACGTTGGGGACACATACACTCATGGATTTGAAGCACCCCCAAGTCCGCAAACCGGAGACTCCAGCCCAGACGGACAAGCAGACCACTCAAGTCCACAGCCCGGTGACTCTAGCCCCCACGGTCATGTATAGTACCCCCACGTCTGCACCCCGGTGACTCACGCACGCTAAGCTATTCCCCACTCCTGACGATGGATAGTCACCCTGTTCGAAACGTCGAGCCCTTCCTACTGCCCATCCTCTCCAACTGGCCCTATAGTTAGAACTATAAGCTAAGAAAGATAACCAACAGTCTTTTTCAAGACTACACAAACAGTCCTTTACAGGACTACACACCCTCAAGAAAGATTCCAGAGAGTCCTTTCAGGATTCCTCAATCCTCCCTCTCTCTCACATGGTGCAACTGCAAGCCTACTGTATGACATGTACATGGTTAGGAACTTTGTTGACAAACTTTGATTGTAAAGCAGTTTACAATTTAGAGATTGTAAAGCTTATTTTCCTTCTTAGAATTCCTGGCATCAAACGCCATATAGTCATGTAACAAAATGGACTCAGTGTGCACAGAATCTTTTGCCTTCTACTCCTGCATCTCGTTATTGATCCTTACCCCAAAATGTGGAATGACCGTCTCAAAAAGATACCCAACAAATGGGATGTATGAATCAAAAACTAAGGAATTAATCTTGGAATCAAATTTTTGTGACAGAATTTTTGTGACCATATTGTGACCATATAATAGGGCACATTCTCTCTTTATCTTTGAACCTTTAATCAGGCAAATGTTTTCATCCTACCCAGGGACATTGGGTCACTACATGTGTTTTGCTTAGGTTGATCCAGGTCTAACACTTATATTGTTGTTGTATTCTTTGTGCAGAGAGAGATCAAACAAATAACCACACTGATCCATAGTGAAGAATCGGATAAAAATGACATCTTGCAGAGAATTCAGGATGAAAAAGAAAGGTAAGTCGTCCACAGCTTCACTTTGGAGATATCGTGTGCTGTGATAGTCATGAGCAGTGGCGTAATGAGCAAAAAAAACGTTTGGGGGGGGGGGCTGACAAAAAATCTGCATCACCCCACTCTTACATGCAGGCCCGCTAAACGTTTTTCAAAGTGGGGTCTAGGGGCAAAGCCCAGGCAGGGGTCAAGGGGCAGAGCCCCTTAAGCTCAAGGGGTACGGGCATCAGTGGCAGATCCAGGAATTTCTTACGGGGGGGGGGGGGGGGGGGCACGTATATTTAAAACGATGAAGCGACAGAGCGAGGCTTTAGCGGCGAGGGAGCAGAGCGACCAAGCGGGGATAGATTTCGGAGGGGGTTCTGACCCCCTCCCAGAGTAGGAAGCATTTGCAATTTTAGAACCACATTAGACGCATTTTCAGGCACTTCCTGAAGTAATATGACGTAAAATTGCTTTCTCCTACCCCCTCCAGGAGTAGGGACCTTTTGCAATTTGAGAACCACATTTGGCGCATTAATGTCCACCGGCACTTCTAGGAGAAAAAAAACGAGGCCTTCTGATTGGTTAGAAGTTAGAGAAAAGTGATCTGTCACGTCATATATGCTTCGTTGCTGCACAATGCACAAAGACAGTGTTCCGGTACTTCACCAGTAGTACTTGCAAAAATTGTCCCGAGTGTATTAACTGTGTCGTTATCAGAGGCCTCGCTAGACCTCTTTCAGTGGGGGGGGGGGGGGGGAGGGGTGTAGACACTATGAACATGATGGACAAAGGGACCTTTTGCAATTTGAGAACCACATTTGGTGCATTAATGTCCACCGGCACTTCTAGGAGAAAAAAAACAAGGCCTTCTGATTGGTTAGAAGTTAGAGAAAAGTGATCTGTCACGTCGTATATGCTTCGTTGCTGCACAATGCACAAAGACAGTGTTCCGGTACGTCACTAGTAGTACTTGCAAAAATTATCCTGAGTCTATTAACTGTGTTGTTATCAGGGGTGTCGCTAGACCTTTTTCAGTGGGGGGGGGGGGTGTAGACACTATGAATATGACGGACAAAGAAAGCGGACAAAATATACAGTTCCTCATTCTACCCTCAACAATTGCTGTGATGGAAAAAGGAACATCCCTTCACTGCTATTATGTAAAAATGTGTAGAACGGGTGTCACATGCATATTCACCTGTGCTACTTATTTTTACTTAAGAGCAGTGAAGGGATGTTCCTTTGTCTACCACAACAATTGTTGAGGGTAGAATGAGGAACTGTATATTTTGTCCGCTTTCTTTGTCCATCATGTTTATAGTGAGAGGCCACAGATTAACAACAAAACTAGCCACAAATTACCAACAAAATATATTAATGCCAATGTCCCAATATCTAAAAATTTACCCCTATAAACCCGGGGCCAGGAAACTAAGTTATTTTTCAGTTTTTCCCCTCCTGCGCGAAGCGCGGAAGCTTTGACACTTAAATTATTAGAGAAAGAAGACGATCCCTTGTACCGTTCTCGACTCTCAATTCTTGGTTCGCCCCTCCCGCGGGAAGCGCGGAAGCTTTGACACTTCATTAAATTATAAGAGAAAGAAGAGTCGATCTGTTGTACCGTTCTCGACTCTTAATCCATGTTTGAATTCAGTTCCCCCCCCCCTCCCGCTTGAAGCGCGGAAGCTTTGACATTTCAATAAATTATTACTCTTAATCCTAGTCTGAATTCATTTTTGCCCATTGCGCGCATAGCGCGGAAGCTTTCATGTTTTATTTAATTATTTGAGAAAGATGATGATTCGTTGTACCGTTCTTGACTCTTAATCCTAGTCTGAATTCAGTTGCCCCCCTCCCGTGCGAAGCGGGGAAGCTTTGCCATTTCATTGAATTATTATTCAATGCAATTCAATTCAAATGAGGTTTTATTCAAGACTTGTCAAAAAGTCCAAAGATTAAGATGAAAGTTTACATCAAACATACAATCATATAAAAAAACATTAAAAAACATATATATATATATAGGCCTATATATATATAAAGAAATCCAGCAAATGAGAACAAATATATAAAAATGAATAAATGTTTACATCAAACCATCAAAGCAGAAGAAAAAAAAGAGAAAAAAGAGGATTCTGCATGTGTACCGTTATCTACTCTTAATCCTTGTCTGAATTTAGTTTCCCCACTGGGCCCCTTAACGGTACACGTGCAGAGCATGCCGTCCCGAGTGTTGGGTTATATGATATCTCCTGGCAGTGCTTATCGCAGTAGCTTCTGGAACAGAATTTTCTAATAGTGTTACCGTTAGTGGTCACTAATTAGGCCCATTAGTGATTATATAAAACATATGCTTTTCCTGGCTATTTGGGAATGTGTCAGTTTGCAACAGGGGAAGGAGTTAACCCCCAAAACATCCCGCCTGCGTACGCGCCTGATTGTATGCAACCACATGGATCAGAGAGAGAGAGAGAGAGAAAGATTTCATTTTTATAGAAATTATTCAAAAGAAATTAACACCCCCAAGACTTACATTACAAGCAGTGATACATAATCAGGCGCTGCATATTTTGGTCATCCACATGTCATAAAGAACTATGAAGATGACTGGACATAAATCGCAAATTTTTGGTAATTCTTGTTGCTACCACAGGTACCAGGCACAGTTTGAAGAGGAGATGATTGAGAGAGAAAGACGAGTCTCTGCATTGATGGAAGAAAAGAGAGATCTGGAAGCTCAGAAGCAGAATGCTGCCAGGGAGATTGACCAGTTTGCTAATGCCATCAACAGTGCTAGAGAGCGCAATTACAGACTGCAGTAAGATATTTGATGAAAAATTGAGCTTAAATTGTAAATCATGCCTGACATGTATTGATATAACTGCCTGTATCCATGTCAATAAATAGGACTAAAATGGTGAAATTTTTGTGTACAAGAAATTGCATGCTTAATCTGCAAATGAAAAAAAAAATATCGAAATTAATATCGCGAGTGATATACGTTTGTCTCGCAATGTATGGTCAACAAGGGATCTATAAGATCACGATGTTTGGTGCGTCGCTGCAACACTTTGTCAGGTGATAAAATTCAATGTTTTATACTCTACGGGGACCGCCCATAGAGAAGTGCTGTAAGTCAGGCGTCATGTTTGGGTTCGGTTCAGTTGGGCTGAGGACACATGGTGCACCTGTAAGCCTACTGTATAATACAGTAATTGTTATGAACTTCGCAATCGATGGCTTGCTTGTTCGTCGTGCAAAAGTAAGTACAGGCATTGCGCCGGCCTAGCTAGCCTGCGATCTAAGAGGCTGTTCACATCGGCAGAGATAGCGCACGCTAGACCGCGCTATCTCTGCGGTGTGGAAGGTACAACGTCGTTTCGGTCCGCCCAACAGCGAGCTATGGCGAGCCAAAATGGCGTGCCACTCGAGCACCTCTTGGGGGTGGTCCACGAGAGACCGCTGGTGTGAACCCGAGCTACCATAGCACGCCGGAAGTCATCGTTCTACACGCGGGGAATTTTATACTCATTCTATTTTGGTGCGATCTGAATCTGAATCGGTACAACTCAACACTTCGGGTTCGCAATAGCATGCTAAATCTTTGACCGCTCTGACCTCACGCGTCATGGCAACAGGACCTCTCAAAAAGGGGGTGCTACGATAGACTGCGCTACGATATCGCGATCCCCTTGCGGTGTGAACACGCCCTAAGAGGCATAGTTAGTTGGCCCGGCCTGTCTGTCAGGCTCGTTCATATCATTTCTTTTAAATAATTTGTGATATGCATTTTTAAAAAAATGCTGGACAATCTCAAAGAGAGAAAATCCTTTTTAATCATTTCGTATTTTTATTTTGACTAAAAAACGTACCACTCTTTGTTTATTTAATTTTTAAACACCAAAAAATGAATTTATTGATCAGCTCTCCACCTTGTTTTCGCCTGACTGAGCCCTTATATAGCCACAGAGAATTCTTTACCCATTGGCGGAGGCCTTGCGATCGAGTGCTGTCAATCAATTAATCAAAATCAAAATGGACGCCAACACATACCTGTCTACAACGGCCACTATTTGTGTTTCCCTTGAGTGGTTGCTATAGACAGGTTTGACTGTCCCAATGCATGTGAAAGAATATGTTTTGACTAATACGTGCTGATACAAATTTCGCCGGGAAACCACCTACTAATTGATATGTTTGGTAAATTATCATATTGATCTGGCCTGCACTTCAACATTGCACATTTGGGAATATATTTCTGATTTTTGCAGGGAGACCATACAGTAGAATATTACAGAAATCCAGTCTGCTCCTTACGAAGGACTGTATTAGCGTTTGTGTAGCCGATTTGGTCAGGTATCTTCTGATCTTCCCTATAGTTCGTAATGCAGCTGTGGCAGATCTCCAGACGTTCTTCAGGTGATCATTCGTTAGATTATATGTCCACAATAACACCCAAATTCCTCGCATTCTCTACCGGGGCAATCACTGCTTTACAAACTGTCAGTGCTGTTGGCTGGAAGGATTGAAACTTCAAGGAGAAGTGCATCACTTCCGTCTTTGAATCATTGATTTTTAGCATGTTGTTTGTCACTCAGATCCTTACGTCCAGATTGCAAGCATTAAGCTCAAGACTAGATTGATCTCGAAGATGTGACTCAAACAAGATGTACAGCTGTTATGAGTATCATTGGCGAACATTATGGCCTGTAGACCATGACTGAGCTCTATGATGAAATTAAGCTCTGAAAATTTGTGTCTATGGTTCAGATTATATACCTTCATCAGATATGTATTGGAAACTTGAAGTTAGCCACAGTTTTCATGATGGTCTAAAGATTCTATGAAACAAGCAGGCAACTTCAATTAGCCAGTAAACTACATTAGTTGGTTGGTTGTTTGGTTGGTTTGTGAAGAGAGCATGTGTATGATTGTAAGAAAGCAACCAGGGGACCAAAGGCTTTAAGTCCTTTCTGAGGGACTTGGTAATGAGGATTAATGCCTTACCAAAGGTCACTAGCTCATCATATTGGTTTCAAACCCGGGACCTCCTAGTTACGAGACCACTGCCCATAGACTTAATACTTAATGATTTAAACCATCCCTGTAAATTTGTTTAATGAGATAGTAATAAAGTTCTGTCCAATGTCATGATGGTGTTTGCAGATCCAAAGATAATGAGTTAACTCAAGCCCTAACTGCTGGGAAGAGAAGACTAGAGAACCTTGAAGGAAGCAGAAAGAATCGGCTGAAGCTGTTCGCGTACTACATGCCTAAATTACTGGCAGAGATTGACCGATGTACTGCTAACAATCGCTTCCACCAGAAACCCCTTGGTCCTGTGGGTAAGAACTTGTTGCCATTTTTGCTTTAGCAGTGAACTCTCATTTGCACATGCCGCAATGAACCACAGCAGGTGTTGTTGTTGTTGTGTTTTTTTTGGGGGGTGCCAAATAAAAGGCAGGTAGTAATGCATGCAACAATGGTCAAACAAATACTTGCTTGTCTGTGTTGCAACATACAGTTTACTGAAGAAGAAAAGGACTACATAGGATTGGAGAATGATTTACCTCTAATGAATACCTAGATTTCTTTTTATGATGTATATTGAATGTTTAATGTATTTGTTATCTGGTGAATTGTCAAACAACTGCCCTTACCCCCTTGATGTAGAATATCTATCCAACAAATGCTTTCCATATTACTGCTCCATGCTTTTGATTATAAACAAAGATCACTCATTGACTTGATATCAAAATGGATAGCAGTTTTATAGTATTTATTATGTAGTGATTCTTTGTGTCAGTAAAAAGAACTTGCTCAGTAGGTTTTGTTAAAAAATCTGTTGGTTCTTTCAGGATCATTCCTTAAGCTGAAGGATGTTCGTTGGGCGCTTGGTGTGGAATCTTGCTTGAAAAGATTGATATCTTCCTTCTGTTGTCATGACCAGCATGATGCTAGTATTCTCAAAGACATCATGAATAACCTCATCCCACAGCATGCTACTCAACCCTCCATCATCACTTCAAAGTTTGAGGTACGCAAGGATAGTTCATTATCTCAAAACTCATCTTTTCTGTTAGTAATTGCAGAGCGCATTTGAACATGTATATGGAGAATGCGCTATATAAATACATTGTTATTATTTTCATTATAGTTTTTGTTTGTGTCAAATTTGAAGTATTCCAGGACTCTAGTCGCTAATTGCTTTGTTTAGAGTTCTATTGTTTGAGTTGATATATCTCCAGAATTCAAATCACTCCTGTAACCCTTGTACCCCCAGTCACACTGACAAGCCAACACTTTCTCACTTGTTGGTTTAATATTTTGTAGCTGGTGTAGTAGTAAGATGTCCCTTGGAAAGATCTATATTTTGCACTCTCTGCCAAGATGCAGTGATGGACCATCTGTTAGGGAGTAATTTCCGGAATGCTTTTGAAGACCTTAAAAGGCACGTAGGCTTAGGTCAGGATGATAATATGGTACCTAATATCACCTGCTGAGAGCTATAAAGGTGTTTACTGCGTGTATAAATGTACAGGTTCGAGCTCTTCTGCGTCTGAACAGAAAATGCCGTAAATCTCTGTGTATACGAAAAACCTGTGTATAAGACGCACCCCTATTTTTGACAACAGACTGAACTCTGTTTCGTTGACAATCAGCCATGCATGAAATCTTTAGTCTACGGCTGATTGTCAACGAAACATAGTTAAGTCTTTTGTCAACTTTGTTTGTTGCTATGGCAGACAGCCAGTGAAAAGGAACTTGTTTAATCAAATTATGAAAATGGAAGCACTACTTTAAATAAACAGAACTCTGTTATTCCTAGCTCATTTTTCCTGATTGAGGTGTCATATGAAAGGGCAGAAACTCAACTTTCTAGATGTGATTTTCTCCTTGAAATTCAGATACTGTCCGACAAATGACTTTTTGGTGTCCTCTCTTCAAATTCATTTAAATCACTCATGCTTGAAATATGCATTATATGAGTTGCATCAAATGAAAGAGGAGGATATAAGCTTTCCAAATATGTGTCATTTATCAATTATAGTTATGATTAAGTTATGATAAAACATCAATAATTCTCGGTTTCGTTTTTTCTGGGACGCACTGTATATAATACCTCCTCTTTCACGCTTCTCATCAATCTTGGTCACCATACAGCCAAACCGATATGACATCCGTCGTTCAACTGTACAGAGCAACGACTTGCCCGGCTTTCTAGACATCGTTGATGTCAGCAATCCAGTAATCTTCAACACTCTTGTCGATCAGGTAAAGATCATTGTACTTCACCTTAGTGCTGCCATGTAAAGAAGTGTGATCAGTCTGAATTGAACTCAAGTTCACAGATACCCATTTAAATCACCTGGGTTGAGAGTGGCAAATATATATCAATGTCTTGCCAAAGGACATTAGTGCTGCGGCTGGACTCTAACTGCAGACCTTGTGATCGACAGTCTGGTGACGTAACCACTCGACCACAACACCTCTACCATGGAATTAAAGCCCCTATCAGGGATTTGCAAGCCCTCAAAAATTATATAAAAATTCAATTGCAGCAGGAAGATGAGGTTATGAAAGTATGTGCAAAATTTCAGATCAAAAGACTCTGTGGCTTTCTCTCTATGAGTGCAAATTCAACCCTTATAAAAAAAAACACATGGTATTACCATGGTTTTCCGTATCATGGTTACCATGGTTCTTATGGTGGATGTTGTTTTAGTCAAAGAACCATGGTAACCATGGTACCGAAAAGCATGGTTCTCATGGTTCTCGATTACCAATTTTCTCCCGTACATTTCGCTACCATGGTTCTCCCATACCTTTCTTTACCATGGTTCTCCCATACCTTTCGTTACCATGGTTCTCCCATACCGAAATTAGGCCAAGCAAAAAAAATCTTTTGGTTATCCTCGATTGCTTTTCTGGAGTAGGGGCGGGCGGGCGTTTTTTTTTTTTTTTGTTTGTTTTTTTGTCCCCATTTAAAAAAATAAAAATTAACAATTTTTTTTCTCCATAAAAATAAATAAATCATTGGGATGTCAAGCGTTTAAACAAACAAAGTCTATAGAACACTTTAATATGGTAAAAGACTAGTTTAATGTACAATGAATATCAAGACCAACACAGAAAGTATTTTTGGCTTTAAAATACAGCACCTTTTAAATCTCCATTGTACTACTTATAGCTACTTGCGCCCTCTATGTAGCAAACAATGCCTAATCAATGACCATTAGTCCCCCATGATCCACTTTATCTTATGTTAACTGAGAGCTGAGTTGATGAGATAACCACCTGTCCAGTAACCTTGCATGGTGGTCTAATCCCTCCTGTAAACTAGTACAGATGGGCTTTAAAATGAGTTTAAGAATGCTCAAAACCTTGATTGGAATGAACGGCATTTTGACATAGAAAAAAAAAAGTTTAATCAATACCTATAAATTGCGTACTGAAAAGACCAAACTGGCAACAGGACGCATTTTGATCCTTGCAAATGCATAAAATGGTATGTTTGGCATTTAAGATTGCTCCCCAAAACAAAATTAAATAAAATTATTATTAAAAAAAATTGAATTAAAAAAAATAATAATAAAAAAAAAAAAAAAAAAAATATGAGCGGCCCGAAAATGATGAGCGGGCGGTCGAGGACAACCAAAAGATTTGTTTGGGGGGGCCTTACCATGGAACTTGTACTGCAATGTTACTGCATGTACACAGTCGCCGTTTCAATCTCCATGTAGGTAAATAATAAGATAGCATTGTTTACATTGCATAATTGATTTTTTTTAATCATTTGAAATTCTACTACCCTAATGCAATTTCAACACAGTATTCCTCCCAAAATCATCCAGCCCTTGATTATTTGACTTTGAAAGAGCATGCTGGTCTGCAAAGTAGAAACAAAAAATGACAGGAGCTGGCACGAATTTCAATTCGAACTCAATTATTCATTTTCTTGGAGTTCAGCCATTTCTCTCACACACATCTGTTAACAAAAAACATCACAATCATGTTAATGTTTTAGGTATCCCTAATCATGTGAGTAGAATTTCAGGTCAACAAACTTAGACTATTGTGGCATCAACATCAAAACTTAACCAAAGGGTAAGATTTTGAATTTGTTATCATAATTTTAAAAGTATACATTCCTATTCCATGAAACTTGAACCTAAGGGTTATCAAGTATCACCAATCATGTGATTCGTCTCTTAGGGGACAAAGTCAAGGTCAAATTTCATTTCAGGTCTGCAAGCTTAGCATGAACATCAAGATTGTGAATTTTTAGCGTATTTTCAAAAGTGTTTGTTAAAATTCCATGAAAATTTTACCCAACGGTTATCAAGTATCATAATTCATATGACACATATTCCAGGTCACAAAGTTAAGGTCAAAGGTCATTTGAGGTCAGTAGAATTGGATTATGTTTTCACAACTTAATATGAGAATTTATAACTAAATTGTTGTTATTTGTTCATATTTCATTAAAGTTATCGATCTTGGTACAAATAATAGTAAATAATTCTTCTGATGATTCTTAGTCAATATTTACTTTAAATGCTCATTATATTCAAAAGTATTTCATTTTGGGGGGGGGGCTGCTAATGGGCCATCCTTCCTATAAATAATGGCCCAACCTCGATTTTTCATCTTATCAAATTGCATAATGCAGGCGAGACCGCTGAGAGCATTTCCCTTGTTTTTGTCTCGCCTGCGTAGCAAAAAGCGAGACATATATGCGCCACTTTTCCGGTGACGGCGACGGCGTCAACATGTTAGTATAGACATAGTTAGTATAATTTTTAAAGTATATGTTATTATTCAATGAAAATTAGACCAAAGAGTTATCAAGTATCCTCAATCATGTGAGTAGAATTTCAGGTCACTAAGTTAAGGTCAAAGGTCATTTCAGGTCAACAAACTTAGACTTTGTTGGGTCATCAACATCAAAACTTAACAAAAGGTTCCGATTTTGAATTTTTATCATAATTTTGAAAGTATACATTCCTATTCCATGAAACTTGAACATAGGGGTTATCAAGTATCATCAGTCATGTGATTAGTCTTTTAGGTAACAAAGTCAAGGTCAAATGTAATTTAAGGTCTGCAAACTTAGACTTTGTTGTGGTATCAACATCAAGATTTTTAAATGTTAGCATAATTTCAAAAGCATGTGTTTAAATTCCATGAAACTTGTACACAATTATCAAGTACTGGGTATCACAAATCATATGACACAAATTCCAGGTCACAAAGTCCAGGTCAAAGGTCATATTAGGTCAGTAGACCTTGATTATGTCTTCACAACTTAATATGAGAATTAATAAATCAATTGTTATTATTTGTTCATATTCCATTGAAGTTATCAATCTTTGTACAAATTATAGTAAATAATTCCTCTGATGATTCTTAGCCAATATTCACTTCAAAATGCTGATTATATTCAGAGGTTTTTATTTTATTTTTGTTGTTTGTTGGGGGGGGGCCTGCTAATGGGCCCCATGCCTATAAATAATGTTCCAACCTTAATTTTTCATCATATCGACTTGCAGACGAGACCGCCTGTTTCCCTTGTTTCTAAAGAACGATAGTATGTATCATGTTCGATCCTACACAAAGTCGTATCTTCATCGTTTCTTGAAACCATAAGCCAAGGGTTTGAACATTGATGCCTTTTATTGACATTGACATTGACAGTGTGCATTGAACCATTTGAATCCTATCTTCAGCGTGGTGTAGAGAGCATCTTATTGATTGAGAGAAGCAAGGATGCCCGGAATTCCCTGAGACAGCCCCTTAGGAACTGCAAAGAGGCTTTCACTCTAGGAGGTGATCAGGTTTATGCTGGTGCTGAGCAACGCTACTACTCGTCCATGCAGAAAAGTTCAAAGATTCTCCAGGTTGACACTGACAACGAGATTAGGTCAGACAATTGTCTATTTTTATGACTCCATTACGAAGTAGCCGGAGGCATTAATTTTTGTCTCACCTGCGTAGCAAAAAAGCGAGACATAGGCGCCGCTTTTCCGGTGACGGCGGCGACGGCGACGGCGGCGGCGGCGTCAACATCAAAAACTTAACCTAAGGTTAAGTGTTTGAATTTTTGATATAATTTTGAAAGTATAAGTTCTTAGTCAATGAAACTTTGACTATACGGTAATCAAGTATCCCCAATCATGTGAGTAGAATTTCAGATCACAAAGTCAAGGTCAAAGGTCATTTCAGGTCAACAGACTTGGACTATGTTGTAGCATCATCATTGAAAACTTAACCTAAGGTTAAGTTTTTGAATTTTTGATATAATTTTGAAAGTATAAGTTCTTAGTCAATGAAACTTGGACTATAGGGTTATCAAGTCTCCCCAATCATGTTAATAGAATTTCAGGTCACTAAGTTAAGGTCAAAGGTCATTTAAGGTCAACAAACTTAGACTTTGTTGTGGCATCAACATCAAGATTTTCAAAATGCTTCTTCGTTATTTTTCAACCGATTTTGATTCTGATTGTTTCATATGATATAGGGCTAGGAGGGGGATTAAAAATTTCTACACAGAATCGTGAAATTCATTATCTATGCTAATTTATGCAAATTTATTCGAAATCACAAAAAAGGCTTTTTCTCCTTCATTTCTAGACCGATTTTGATTTGGTTTGCTTTATATCGTAGAGCTAACTTTGGTACACTAAACATCTACACAGAATTTTGAAATTGTTCTCCATTAATTAATTATGGTAATTTATGCAAAATTTATTCCAAAAATAACAAAAATTGCTTCTTTTCCCTCATTTCTTGACCGATTTTGATTTGGTTTGCCTTATCTGGTAGAGCTAAATTTGGAACACTAAACTTCTACACAGAATTGTGAGATTTTGCTCCATTGATTATTTATGGTACTTTATGCAAATGAAATGAAATTATGTACCTTCCAGGGCATAAAATTTTTATTTTTGACCAGTTCAAAAGTGTACCACATAAAATTTACGATATTTGTTGTTGCGAGATGCGGATGAGCGCTACGTCATTGATGTTCTGGTTTATCATATTGAATTGCGTTATGCAGGCGAGACCGCCGAGAGCGTTTCCCTTGTTTTGGTTTTCCGTCCGTACGTCCCTGTTCTCGTTATCTCAAGAATTGATTGATAGATTCCTGCTTTACTTAAGTCATGTATGAATCTTGCAGAGCAAATGAACGGATAAGATTTTGGGGTCACAAGGTCAAAGGTCACAGGGCTCATTATGTATGCAGAAATAGCTCAAGATCACATTTTCATTAGAACCGATGGCCGGATGACCATCAAACTCAAGATATGTATCTTATAATGAACTGATTAGGTTTTGGCGTAATGAGGTCAAAGATCAAAGGGTCATACATGTATATGGAAAATAGCTTGTAATCATGATATTCTGAGAACCTGTTGATGGATTACGATCAAACTTGAATTTTAAAATTGCTTCTGTTTTGGTTATTAAAATCGCTTTATAGCGGAAGCATCATTTTCAACTGCGTGCAGTTGAAAATCATGCATTTTGTTTTCTTCTGTGTCGATATTATCGTACAAGTTTACTTACCTTTGTGACATTCTAAACATATTACACAGTTGTTTTTCTCTTGTTGCTACAGGTATGTGTACCTCTCCTTAATTAACAAAACCGACACAACATGACAGAACATTTCTAACTGTGAGAAATGTTGATGCCGGCATGGAAATAGGTAATGTAAGTGGCATGAAATGTTTGTGTAATAGTGCCCTAGTAATGTTATATTTAATAACATAACGCATGTTATTTCTCTTCTTATTCCAATTATACAGTGAAACAAAGAGAGATATGAGTGAAAACCAGAAGGCACTGAATGAAGTAAAGCAAAAGATTCAAGCTCTGAAGCAAGATGTAAATGAGAATGAGAATCTAAAGAAAACTGCACAGCGACAGAGGAAGAAGCTGGGTGATAAAATAGGCAGAATTAACAATGTGAGTAACGATAATGATAATGATGATGGCCACTGGCGTACTAATGGGGGGGGGGGGGGCTGGGGGCTTAAGGGACAGTTACCCCCCCCTTCCGAATAAAATTCAAATGAGGTTTACCGTAAATCTCCGTGTATAAGGCGCACCTGTGTATAAGGTGCCCCCTACTTTGAAGACAAAAAAAAAAAAAATGGGGAAAAAAAATTAAAATTCATCTTTAGTTTTAAAATTTTCTAAAGACAAAATAAATATTTATCTCTTGTTTTAAACACCACATGCTTTTTTTTAAAGCGGAAAATTACTTGGTAATCACAACAAGTTTCGATACTAATAGCTGTTGGAAGGCAAGTTCCGACTAGTCACAGAAAAAATGTGCAGTGCACCTCGTTAGCTGTAATGCGTGCCCAAACGAACCCAAACAAATATATGTGATCGTAACAAGAAATCATTCAAAACTACGAAAGCACAATTGGGAAGACAACTACTGCTCAAAATTACCATAATCAGATACATAACTTGGACAAAGAATTCAATAGTCGTCCAAGAAATGCACAGAAATTGTGATAATCGAGGAGTAACTGGGTACATTTTTATCGAAAGGGGCCTGCTGCTTGTTATACTGCTTTTTACTGTAGAGGGCAATATATTGGTTCTAGCCTCGTGGCTCAATTTAAACACATGTAATTTTGCACGGACATCGCAGCAGGCCTGTTTAATGGATTAAAACCGAACTTGAATTTGAAAAATTTCTTCCGTTTTGGTTTGTAAAATTGCTCTATGATGGAGGCATTACTTTCGACTGCGCGTAGTCAAAGTTCCATTTAGTTCTCTGAGCATTTTGAGGACTCAAAATATCTTGTTCCTGTGTATAAGGCGCACCCCGACTTTTTATTTTTGCCGACAGAAAAAAATTGCGCCTTATACACAGAGATTTACGGTATTTCTAATTTGATACCAGTGATTTACAACAATTGTGTGTAAATTATGCTTTTGTATGTGTTTTTTGGAAAATGACAATTCCCAAATCTATAGTCAGGCAAAATGTATCCTTATTTAGAAGCCTACATGTCAGGGCCTTCCTAACTGCAAGGCTCAGGGGCTCAAGCCCCCCCCCTTATTTTTTTGACAAAGTATGTTTAAGAGAAAGAGAAAGAAATAAAGAATAGTGACCTGCCAGTGTAAAAAAAGTAGGCGTCAAAATATGCTCCTCTGACCGTAATTAAATGCCTGAAACCCTAGAGTTTGTGGGGGCTTCGCTCCATGGACCCCACCAGGGGGCCTAAGGCGGCCCTGGATGCTCATATGACCGTAATCAAATGTCTTAACTCCCTGTGCTTCTGGGGGCTCTGTCCCCTGAACCCCACGCCAATAAGTAACCTGCCAGTGTCATAAATAAGGTATTAAAATATGATCATCTGACCATAATTAAATGCCTAAAACCCCTGAGCTTGCTTTTCTGCCCTCCCCCCCCCCCCCCCAAACAATGATGGCTCCTTTTATAGTGTCAGTATCCACCTGCTTGGCACTCGATCGTGACGCCTGCTCTCCAATGTCTTATATTTATTATAGGAGCGAAATAGAAAACGAGCGGCTGATAATGTCAAAAAGAGAAGAATATTACTGTACAATACTTATAAAAAGTAAACTTTTGAATGTAAATCTCTGTTGCATCAAACTGCTATACCAAAATGTTTATTACCGGGTATGCTATATTGATGGTACTATTATACGTCGGACATCATACTTTAGCCAAAAATATAAACAAACAAAAAAGAGACAAACTAAAGAATAGATCTGAGCTTGTAGGGGGGGGGGGGGGGGGGTCGGTGATAAAAATATCATAATAATAAATCCAAAATACACCTGATCAAAAACTTGTTTTCGGAGTCTAAATCGAGTAGGGGGGGGGGGGGGGGGGTCGGTGATAAAAATATCATAATAATAAATCCAAAATACACCTGATCAAAAACTTGTTTTCGGAGTCTAAATCGAGTACAGCCTCGCAAGCCTTATCAAAGTTGAATAGAACTTTTTTTTGCGGTCGCGCCATCTAGCTTTAGACTTATAATTCTGCTTGTTGTTGTTGATAAATAGAGAGTTGACCTTTGGCTTTTCCTTTCAAGTGCAGTGGAGGGCATTGTTCCGCGCGTGCCGCGTTCCGTTATAAGCTTTGGTTATAAGCTTTGCGCTGCTCCCAATGAAATACCAGCAGTATAGGTATTCTGTGCATGGAATGTCTCAGCGAAAGTCAATATCTCTGGGACAGACATCGCGGAGCTGCAATACGCTGCTGTACAAATTTCATGTGAGAGAAAACTTGACATGCTAATATGAAAAAGTACAATTATAATGAATAATATTAAAGTAAACAAAACAGGAGTAATGGATAATGATAGCATATACTTTGGGTAAACCCTTAAATCCACTAGTTTAGTGAATTAATGGCAGGGAAGGGCAATTTTAGGCTTGTAAAGACGTCATTTACCTGCCTATTATGGGAACCTGGTATACCAGGTTCCCGTCTGTGAGTGAGCTCCACGGGAGCCTGGTATACCAGGTTCCCGGAAGGAACGGGTTAAGATGGTCATAGTGATTGTAACAATTATACTCAGGATGATAAAATTATGGCGTTGCTGTAAGGTATTGATTAAGATGACGACGAGGTGAAGATGACGATTTTTTATGATGGTGCTGGTGATTATGATGATGATGGGGATTGCAGTAGTGGAAATGAGAATGAAGAGGATGATGATAATGATAATTACAATAGAGACAATGCTGCAATTGATTCTAACTGATTCTGCAGTAATAAGTATAACAATCACTTCATGATTATGATGATAATGGCTATAATTACTACAATGCTGAAGAATCAAACAAACCCTTATAAATCCTTTTAGTTGACAATGCTTTAACCCTATTTAACAGGGCTATTTCAGACCAGGTTTTTACTGGGAGGGGGGGGGGGGGGGTTGCATGCATGTCAAGTGAAGTGTATAGAATACTATGGTAATTTCTTTTTTGAAAAATTCACTCATTTGCATATTTATGGTAATTTATGCAAATAAGGTCATAAAATTCAAATTCAGGTCATATTAAAGCATTTTTTTCACTACATATATTTGTTAGACCATTTGGAATAATAATACGACAACAAAATATAAGAAGAATAGGTAATTCCTCATGTTATCTTTTGTTTTGATAATTTCTTATGTATTTCTTTGTTTTTTTAACTTATGTATTTATTGTTTATGTTGTTTTATTTCATTTCTAACTACAATTCAACTATTTTGACTCCAAAACAAACACCTAAACTTTAAAGAAAACCAAATAACCAATGTTATATCTCTTTTTAGGAAAAATGATATTTCTATATGTTTTGTACACAAATCACAAAATGAGCGAGTTTTGGGCTGACATGCAAAGACAAAAAGTCATGTGACTTTGTAACCATACGTTCGATTTTCAATTTTTTTTTAAAAAGATGCGTAAGACTCGAAAGAAAAAAAAAGACAACTTTATATCCGCCATGGTTCCGGAGTATTCGCTAAATTACTACAGGGGTCAAATTGACCCCCCCCCCCCCCCAAAGTTAACATAGGGTTAAAGTGACTCAGTAACATTGTTGAAGGTTGATGAAAAAACTGTGTAATATTTGTATGAAATGTTACTTAGTATATCCCTTCTACTGTACTTACACTCTAACAGGCAAAAAATCTTGAGAAAATTCTCAAACCACAAAGATATTTATGGTTTTCTTTGAAGGCGTCACTGTGCAACACCCTCTTACAGTGATTAACAGTAATTCTCCCAACCGTTTTTCCTTGAAAATAAGACATAAGACAGGCTTTGAAAATCTGTTAATACTTAAATGTCTGGAATGGTATATAGAGCCTATTCATTGCTTATTATGACGATTTACATTCACCTTAAATGTAATTAAATTGTAGTTTGGAGAATTAAGGAATTATCGATATTAATGGTCCGTTTTCACTCAACTTTCAGATTATCATTAATTGTACATCTAGCATTGAAGTCACTACCTTAGCACCATTTTCTCTCATCTGAACAATGTTATCGATTTAAAGATACTTCGCCCGGCTTTCTACTGTGTGAGTCAAAAAAAAGTTTACACCTAGAAAACTGCTAATTGTTTTTAAAATCATCTATGAACAGTTAATTATTATACATCTTATGAAAGAGTGTTTATCCCAAATCATTTGGTATCACTTTTGTGTGGTATGTGTTCACGTTTGGATAAACAGGAGGCATTGTTTTCGAGAGTGCAAAAATCGACTTGCGCCAAAGTGACGCCTACGGTATGTATTATGTTGGGATTAGCGGAGTGAGAGAATGAATTGAATGTATCAAATAAAAGGCATTGCATATGCTCTTTGCAGAAGCAAAGTCACACACACACACACACACACACACGCACACACGTGCACAAAATGTTCGTTGATATTCGATAATTGATATGTGTGGCATGATTTATTTGGTTAGGGATGTTATTTGGATCTGCAAAGACCGAATTAATACCCAAATCCCACTTGTTTTATTCAAACATCACATAAGCAACTTTGGCGCAAGTCGAATTTTGCACTCACGCAAACAATGCCTCCTGTTCATCCAAGCGTAAACACATACCACACAAAAATGATACCAAATGATTTGGGATAAAACACTCTTTCCTAGGATGTATAATGATTTACTGTTTATAGATGGTTTTTTAAAATAATGAGCAATTTTCTACGTGTAAACTTTTTTTTGACTCACACTGTACAGACTAATGATAATAATTATGAATCAAATGAAGAATAACATAAAATGGCACACAAGGAACCCTAGTCATATTTGGGTTCTGTACGACCCCTTTTTTTATGCGAGCACATACTGTGTCAAGTAGTCTGCTCACAACTTGTTCTTATGTTAAAGTGTATTTAAACTTGCAAAATCTCATTACAGAAGTAATATATGAAACTCATATACCGGTAGTATTATAGTAATAATGACTGCTTTGAGAGACATAAAGCTGAGGGCAATAGCTCGATTGTAACCTCCCCAGAGCGTATAAAAACAACTACCCGGTATGTCTCGAAAATTAAAGCAGTTATTATTACTTTTATATACTGAAAAAAGAGTCAACTTATGACACCTTGGCTTCTCTCTAGTTTATCTGCACGGTTGTTTTTTGTGAGTGTATCTTTGAGAGTTAGACTAGATCTAAGTATGTAGCATTTCCCCCTAATTCCTCATAAATTTCTTGTTTAAGCATTGCTGAAAAACGCTTAAAAACTCTTGTCGAATTGGAAAAATCTTCATGCTTAATTTATGATGTCGACATTGTTAGAATTGAGGAAATGACGCTGAAGTCCGAATCTAATAGTAAACATTGGCCTAGATCTACGTTGTCCAGCTCCGAATTTGGAAGTTTGTTTACGCTATCAGGTCTCTGTTGATAACTTGCAGGTAGCCTAGATCTAGACCTAAATAATTTCAATATTTCTATGGAGAATTTCACGTACCCTTTTGGTGTTCTTGATGTCAGCAGAATTAATTATGTCTTGCAATCGATCATCATCAAGAAGATGAAATCTAGGAAGAGTTTCTTCAGCCATATTTGCCTTGTTTGGCAACTATAAGTAGAATCTAGGCCGGATTTAGTAGTTTGATAGACATAGGGACGTCTTATTAAAAAGTCTAAAAGTTCAGCAAGCAACCAATTCGCACACACACAATGTATGGTATCCGCGCTCGCTCAATCCAGATTTTAACACATGAACCAATGGGTATTTCAGCAAGATTGAACTATTTTCCCGGTAACTGGAATTTTGGCGGGATTTTACTGATTTACTCCAGAACTATTACATAGGTTTGGCATTTTCCGTTTATTTACGGGAATGGCTAAAACCACGACTGCAATTTCGAACAATCAGATGGCCGGATTTCTTAAGTGAGGTATATAATACAACATAGAACTACTTACAATTTAACGTGATTGGTACACTTTAAACAAGGGTAGTTCCTGGCAAAGATTTTATCTCACATCAACAAGATTTTTCCTCACATCAACAAGATTTTTCCTTTCAGGAAATCACTCAGCTGGAGGAAGAAGAAGAGACCAACGTAGCAGAATTGGAGGAGGAGGTCCTGCGAGTGGAGGCCAAATCAACGAACACAAGGAGAAGCTGAAAAGGTTCTCCAAGAACTTCAGGGCAGCTCGCAAACAGCTATCAGAAGTAGAGACTCAGTTCAAGGTGGTGGATGATCAGATCCAGGAAATCAGCTACCAAGTGGATCCTCTCAAGGTACAATGATTGAAATGATGGTGGATGCGATGGTAGTGGTGATGATGGTAGTGGTGATGATGATTGTGATGATGGTGGTGGATGATCAGATCCAGGAGATCAGCTACCAAGTGGATCCTCTCAAGGTACAATCATTGATATGATGGTGGATGCGATGGTAGTGGTGATGATGGTAGTGGTGATGATGATTGTGATGATAGTAGTAGAGACAATGATGATGGTGAAAACTTTGTTGTTGGTAATGGAAGAGTTGATGGTGATAGTGGTATAAAGTAGTGATGGTGATGGTAATGGCGGTAAAGGTTATGATGATGATGTTGATGGTGATGGTGATGATGATGATGATGATGATGCTGTTGATGATATTGATATGGAGGAGGAGGAAGATGATGATGGTGAGGATGGTAGTGATGATGATGATGATGATGTTGATATTGATATGGAGGAGGAGGAAGATGATGATGATGAGGATGGTAGTGATGATGATGATGATGGTGGTAATAGAAGAAAACTATGACAAATATTAAAAAAGGAAAGTGATGGTGAATTGAAAAAGAGTAATGATCAGGGAGAAGGTCTCAAAGCTTATATAATCGCGGCAAACAAGTAAGGATCTTGATTTATTATAAGGTAAAGATTGAAACATGATTTGAGGAACACAGCTATCATAAATTAATTATCAAAAGTATAAATACCAAACAAATTTGCTTTTTATTTTCTCAGGATGTTTTAACTGTGGCTAGCATTGAAGTGCAGACAGCTAAGCAACATCGCAAGCATTATGAAGAAAAGAAAAAAGAACTGATGGCAAAGATTGCTAACCTCAAGAAAGAAGCAGATGCTGCACAGACAAAAGTAGAGGTAAGGTGTTGTAGTATGTATGTACATTGGCCGGATCCATGATTTTTCAAGAGGGGGGACCGAAATTTGAAAAATCAAGCCGACCAATTTTTCGCTCATTGTGGGGGGGGGGGGGGGGTAGTGATCACTACAATTTGTTTTGGCCCATGATGATATCCTTAGGCGTTACCTCGTCCTATCGAGTTCCCCTGTATTCTATAACTACTGGTAGTCATGTTTGAAATGTAAGAGCACTACAGGAGCAATCCTTTACATGGGATATTGCTACTGTGATATTCCTCTCTCATTTAAAAAAAAGAAAGAAAGAGGGAGAAAGATTTCAAAGAAATTATCACCTTTACCCAAATGCAAACTTCTCTTAAATTCTTGTTTGATGTTCAGGATGCAATAACAAAAGCCATGGAGATCTATCCAAAAAGGCTGAAGGTGTCGCGAAAAGTGAGCAACATTGACAAAGAAATCAAGCAGATCACCAAGAGGATTGACGAGGAGCAGAACAGGTGAGTTATAAATAGGAACTTTCCATTTATTGTCTTCTACTTCAAAAGAAATATGCAATGTCCTTTCCATTTTCTACTAGAATTTAGAGGTCAATAGTCATATGGTTGGATTTTAACATGGATCAAACCTTGTTAATACAGGTAGTTGCTTGGATGGAAGCAGATGGTTTGATAAGGTTGGAGGTGGGGGGGGGGAATTAATGGGATGATGGTGATGATGATAGTAGTTGGATTTGTAATAAAGTTTGATTTTTAAAAAGTCCAAATTGCTGAATACTATTAATGCGGCTATGGCCAAGCTTCAGTTATGATGCACTCAAATATACATGTATCACTTGTTCTCACAGAATGAGCATAATTTGTAGGAAAAGCACCAGGCAAGGAGATCCTGAAGTTATCACCAAGCTATATGAGGAAGCAAGGAATCACTATGAAAAAGTCAAGAAGCAAATAAGAAGCATGAAGAAAATTATAAAGGTACGAGACGATTGTGTTATTAACCCATAGTGGTTCAGTCACTTGATCTATCAGTCCTATGTCTAAAAGGGTTCCCCACGGTCATGGTAAAACCTGGAAAATCATGAAAAAATACGTTCTTCTGGAAAGTCAAGGAAATTGTGAGAGGAGGTGGAGGCCATCACAACATGAAAAATAAAGATATATTGACTCCTATGAGAGGCATTGCTGTTTCTATAGGCTCAAGGGCCCTGTGCGCTGAGGGGTTATATCAGGATATAACATCCCCGAGAGCCAGTATAGAAA